>PVJA010015429.1:0-45556 GCA_004027025.1 Myocastor coypus | reverse complement strand
ATATATATATATATATATATATGATATTATAGCTGTCTCAGCCTACATTGGGGGTGAGGCTGGCACAGCATGTGATGTGGGGGATTGAACCATGGTCCCTGCAGTTGCCTAAGCTTTCCTAAACAGGTGTATTAGACCACTGAACTATCTTGCTGGCCTATTTATTTATTTATTGTGGTACCAGGGATTGAACTCAGGACCCTGAACCTACTAGGCAAGCACTTATTCCACTGAGCTATCTCCCTGGCCCCCACTCTGACTTTATTTAGCCCCTTATAAGCTACTACCTTTTCCCTGAAATCTGTCCTTTGGGAAAAGAAAATAAAACTGGAATTTCTTTTTTGGGGATTGGAGCTGGCTATGTTACCTAGGCTGGACTCAAACTTGGAATCATCCCTAAGTCTCCTAAGTAGCCTAGAGTATAGATGTGTGCCCTCACACCTAGCAACTATGAGTGACATGGATTGGGGTCTGCTCAAAAAAAATGAGAAATTCATGCATGAACCCTGAAGCCCAAATGAGCCGTCCTGCTACCTAAGGGCAGTAGAGGGGTTTTCAGTATTTTTTCCTGGACTGAATAGTTATTATCTGTGGAATTGGTGGAATTGCTAGTCTCGTAGGATTTAGTCATAACTAGAAGTAAAATCTCCAGACTCTTTTGAATGCACTCATTTTATAGGCAGGTATCCGGGTATCCGAGGAGAGTGATTCATGTCATTCCTGTTTTAAGACATGAATTCTGTAACATAGCAAGCAGATATAGCAGTCATTTCCCTGGATTCTGGCTGCTTTATCCTGCAGTCGTAAGTGGATCAAGAGATCCTTTTTAGGCTTCAACATATCAGGTGAAGTTATTCTCTACATCTGTGATGGTGAACCTCAACCCAAAACCTACTTGTTTAGCCCAAAGTGCCAACACTGCCATTAAACCTGAATACTGAGGCTTAGGGATTGTCTCAGTTACTCTTCTCTCACTGGTGGGACAAATACCAGACACCCAAAATGAAGGAAGGAAAGGTTTATTTAGCTCACAGTTACTGGAGGTTTCAGTCCATATTCAGTTTGCCACAAGGCTGAGTGGTATAAAGCAGAGAGCAGCAGTTCATGATGGTGGGACAGCAAAAATGGCAACAGAGAGAGAGTTTTTCTCTTTCTCTCTTATATTGCATTCAGGCCCTCTACCCCACGTTGCGGGTAGCACTCATGCCCATAATCGCAGCAGTACTCAAACCTATAGTCCCAGTGGGTCACCCATAAACCCAGTGGATCATGAGTTAATCTCAAACTCTATAAGTCCCCATCCCATGACTGCATGAGGCTTTGGAGGGGGGCAACTGGACACAAACCATCACAGGAATTTTCTTAAAATAAAAAAAACAATTTATTCATTTACATATTTTGTCTTAAAAGAAAAACGACACATTCCATAGGTTCACCACCACTGTGGACTCAATTGGGAGTGAGTATGCGGCCACGTGATAGGCTGTGATAGTTTCATGTCTGAGTAGAGCCCAATGAGGGAAAAGCATCCTTCATGTGGTCAGTGAATGTTAAATCATTGTGACGAACAGCTTCAGCCCTTGCAAATGATTCCAAAATAATATATAACTTCGAGCGGTGATAGATTTGGGTGTGCCCAAGGAAAAGCAAATTGCCTACAATATTAGGAAGTTCAAGATACATAACCATCTGTGACTTGATGGAGGGGGGTGCAACATAAAGATGTATGATGCCATTTGTAAAACTAATTTCTCTTTTCATTTAATCTCTTGTTGCCTAAGAAAATGCAACTAGTAATTAAGATACCATTTTGGTCTTGCTTATAAATGCTGTTGCCTTCATTAAATTTCACACTTGTGAAAAGGAGCTATTAAGGGACAGCCTAAGGTAACACTTTTGAAGAGCTAACTTTGTTAAAAATACGTTTTCCAAATTTCTTGCAATAAAATGTAATTGCATTTTCTGTTTTTACTTGCATAGAATCTTCTCACATATTATCAATTAGAGATAAGCCTTGGTGCTAGAGGGAATATTCTGTTAAACTGAAGCAGTACAGTGACTTTTGAATTGTCCTTTCCTTGCCATTCATAATTAATAAACGTGTCTGGCTGCTCTGCTAGATTTTCTGACAATTCACTCCTCAGAAGGTTAAGGAGTGGCAGAGGAGAGATTTCAGTATGCAGTGCTCAGAAGTACTGTCAAGTGGTTTATAAAATTGTTCTTAAAATATCCACAATTATTAGGAAGTAATCAGTGAATAATCATTGAATCTGTATTTTGACCTAAGAATATCTTCATGAGAGCCATAAAGTTAAACTAATAAAAATGGTTTAAGAAGAGAGAAGCAAAAAGCAAAGTAGTACACAGTCTTTTATAGGCTAGCACAAAAATTGGGCCTATGAAAACATGGCTACATAGTAAAATTATGCATATACAAATAGATATGTAGAAAAAATTATTGCTACTCTATGGACCAACAGCAACAATCTTCCTGTGAGAGGTCTTTTTTATACTATGTGTTCTGGGTTTTTCTGTGAAGCTTCTAAGTCTTCATTTCTGGGAGTGGCCTACAATGAGCCTAGTATAAATGATGAAATGCTTTTAGGCTAAAGGTGGCACATTCTCTAAGGATCTCAGAGAAACCTTAACTCATGTGTTTTTATATGTCTTATAGAAGCATGGCACAGGGTGTGGTGGCTGAGGATCACAAGTTAAAGCCCAGCTTGGGCAGTTTACTGACTTACGGAGACCCTCTCTCAGAGGAAATTCACAAAAAAGGACTGGAGACATAGTTCAGTGTGAAGTCTCTGGGCTCAACCCCTGGTACCAGACATTCAAAATCAAAACAGATAAAACATTAGTCTTTTTAAGTCCATTTTGTCATTTTAAAAGTGACATTATTATGATATATCTAGTTCTTTCTTCTTCTTCTTTTTTTTTTTTTTTTTGTCTTTTGGAGACAGGGTCTCGCTATGCAGTTGAGGCTGGCCTTGAACTCACTTTTGTAACCCAGGCTGGTCTCGAACTTGCATTGATCCTCCTGCCTCAGCCTCCCGAGTGCTGGGATTACAGGTGTGCGCCATCACGCCCGGCTTAGTTCTTTCTTCAGATACTGATAAAACCATTGTCTAGTATACATTAGTACTAGTCTCAAAAGACTATCTTAAAGAAGAGCTGTCTAGTTGTAGGTTTGGGGTTATTGTATTTTATTTGACCCTTCCTGGGGTTAGTGGGGATCCTAACACCACAGGGAACCACTGATGAAACACTTCAGGTAAGATGGTAGACTGTCATCTTGAGCCCAGATAGAGTTTATTGTACACTGATAAGATTTTTAAAGCCAGAGAGAATAGATCTTCAAGCAGAAGGGGAGAAAATGTCAGGATGGCAGTTGTGCTGAATGAGGTCGCAGATTTCATTTATAAGATTAACTGTCCTCCAAGCAGTACGTTCTTTTTACTTCTAGGTCATTGTTCTTTCATAGCAAAAAGGGGCTGTGCTGACTTATTAGGTCCTCCTTGGGTCCCTTCAGTTTGTTTTGAGACCTTGAGCATTTTCCGTGATCTGGACTTTGCACAGGACCTGGACCTTGTCAGTGTGCTCAAGTTTTCTGGAGCTAAAGTTTGAAGCCACAGCTTATATGGATCTTGGCTAAAAAAATGAAGGGGGAAAAAAATCCCGTGGTCTTGCCATTCAAGTGGCTCCAGCAGCCCATCTCCCAGGCCTGCTAGTATCTAACTTTCTGCCTAGCACTATGTTTGCTAATAGGATGAGTTAACATGAACGATCAGTTTTAGATCCTGCATATGCAGGAGATCACACAGAGCTGCAGTCCCTCTTTATCTGTGGGGCTTTTTTCCTCCACAGTTTCAACCAAGATCCAAACATAGCAAACTGAAAACACTACAAGGAAGCAATTCATAAGTGAATGGAATTAATAAGTTTTAAATAGAGTGCTGTTTTTAGTGGCATGTTGACATCTCCTGCCATCGTCGTGGGGACATGAGTCTTCTCTATCAATGCATCTATGTCACTTAGCAGCTACCTTGGTCAGCAGAGGGACTGCCTCACACTGCAGTGCTTAATGGAACCTGTTCCCTGAGGAGAGGGTAGGTCTGCTATGCTCTTCTTTCTCTTCCAGGATTATTCCTTTGCACATTGTCCTCCAGGTTCACTCATGCGATTGTGAATGAAAGAATTCTCTTCTTTCTAACACATTCGGGGCGGGGGGGCTCTACCTGGCCTGATGAAGCATGCAAAGGCCAGCAGGAATGCGCTGAAGGCGGCATTGTATTTCACTGTGTATATGTGCCATGCTGTCTTTATCCTCGCATCTTCTAACGAACACTCCTTGATTTGATTTCTCAAATATTATGGGCTATTGCAGTAGATATGAGCATACAGATTTATCATTAACATGATGCCTTCATTTCTTTTGGGTGCATTCCTAGTAATGGGATTGCAAGTTCGTATTGTACTTCTATTTTTATTTTTCCTTGAGGAGCCTCTACATTGCTTTTGTAAACACTCTGTTAAATACTTTGCCTCCTAAGAGTGTGCAGTAGACCCATTTCCTCCACATTCTATCCCTTACCGTCCATCTTTCATAATAGTCTGCCTCACAGTTGCAAGGTAGCGTCCCAGGGAGGAGTGAGCTTGCCATTCCCTGATGATTAGTGATGGGGAATGTGTTCTCACTGACATCTTGGCCATCCCTAATTTTTTTTTTTTTTTTGGCAATATACCTGCCTATTTGTGTCCTTTGTCCAGCTTTTAACTGAGTTGTTTCTTGCTTTTGAGTTGGGTTTCTTTCTTGTGTTACTTACTTTAATGCCTTATCAGCTTTACGATTTGCAAGTGTTTTTCCCATTACATAGATTATTTCTTCATTTTGTTGTTTTCTTATCTTTATGGATGCTTTTTTGATATAATCCCATTTCTCTATTTTGCTCATGCATTAGAGTTATAGCCAAAAGATCATTTTCTAGGTCTAAAGGCTTTCTAACTTGACTGAGTCTGGTATATTAAGAAAAGAATGCATCCACAAATACTTTAGGCAGCAACCCAGTAAATAGAACTAGTAATTTATTGCCATAAGGGGATAATCTCATTCATATACAAGGAGCTTTTAAAACATGTAAGCAAAACCTGATAAAAGACTAGGTAGAGGGACTTGGGAGGTAGCTCCACAGTATAAGCACCTGCCTGACAAATGCAAGGAACAGGATTTGATCCCTAGGACTGCAAGCTGTGCTGGCCCAGGAACCCCAGGCGTGCTATGTCAGCCACCCAAACCAAGCATGGCGGAGCACACCTGTAATCCCAGCACTGGGGAGGCTGAGACAGAAAGATCACTATGAGTCTGAGCTGCATAGCGAGACCCATACCAAATTAATTAATTAATTAATTTTCATCATAGAACATTGCAGAAGGAGCTTTGTGCCCAGAAATGAGTGTGAGGAGCCTGGGATAATAAGGTGGGTGGGATTTGAGGGAACTGGGTAGGATGGTGATGTCCCCCAAGGCTCACTGTGTGAGGGCATGGCTGGATCGTGAACACTTATACTTCAAAAAGTACATCAGTCCATTGGTAAGTGTATGGTGGAGCGAGTGTTGAGAGGTGGGCCTGGTGGCAGAAGTAGGTAGCTAGGGTGTGCTACTGAAGGATGTGTGTCATCCCCACTCCCTCCCCCAGGGCAGTTTCATTCTCTCTCTGCTCCCTGGCCACCAGGAGATAACAGCTTCCTTCCATACCCTCCCACCAAGGTGCCTTTCCTTGTTACAGGCCTAGGAGCCACGAAGGCCAACCTTGGCTGAGATCATTGAAATTGTGAGTCAGAATAAACCTTTCCTCTAAGCACTTTCTATCAGGTACTTGTTACAGCAATAAGAAGCCAACTAGCGGATGATTATGTTCCCATAGCTTGGTGGTGGTGGTGGTTATACAGCATATATTTCTCAAACCTCACTGTGCAGTATACCCAAAAGAGATTAATACTTTTGGTTGTAAATTATACATCAGTAAAAGTGACTTTTAAAACATCCATATAAAAACCACAGTAAGATTAAAAAAAAATTCATGGTTTAACTGAATTCCAAAAATTTGGAAGTACTTTGGAAATACTGGCGCTGTCATCCATCTCTGGTGGGAGTGCAAAGCAGCACATATTTTATGTACGGAACTCAACACCTAAAATAGGATTATGTGTGCATATATACTTGTGTACTGCGGAAGTGTACTGCATTGTATTTTACTATCTAGGTTCCACCTTGGGTTAGTCACTTTCCTATTGTTGAGACAAAATGCCTGATACCTGCGAATTAGAGAAGGACAGGCCTATGCTGGCTTATCATTTCAGAAGGTTCAGTCTATGGAGTACTGGCCCCAAGGCACAAACACCACATGGGAGGGGAACAATGGAAGAAAGGTGTTTACTTCATAGCAGCTGAAGAATAGAAAGAAGGGAGCAGCTGGAGTGAGAGTATATGCTTTCATGCCTGGGTCTGCTGACCCCACCCCAACTTCCGACTAGGCTCCAACCCCTAGCAGCACATTTGGCTCTGAGTTCATCAGTGGGCTACGTCACTGATCAGTACAGCACCTCTATTATTCAGTCATTTCCCTAAAGCCCACTTCTGAATATGTGAGACTTCAAGGGGGTGCATCTTAGATCTAGACCATAATACATGGAATAAGGGAGCACACCTCTTCAGTGTTATGTGTGCCGTGAAGTTTTTTTTAATGTATTTACATGCAAGTACAACTAAATATTCTACTTCTTACAAATACATAGGCTTTATGTTCAAGTAATGCCTTGTTTTATTCCCTTCAGGTAGCTGAGAGATTTTTGTATATTAGTACATGCAGAGAGCCTCTTTATGGGTTTTCTGTGAGGACAGGTGTGTGTGCTGTGGAGGAGATATAACATTTCAAAAAATCAACTGAGTATAATTATATCCTACTGGGTACATTTACAATGGGGCTTGTGTCCCTGCTATCCTTTCATAAGCACTGCAGTGAGTTAGATTAGGTCCCACCTGACCCCTCAACAATCTGAACTCAGCCGCATCTGCAGAGTTGACAAATTCCTGTTTTCAAGCAAGGTTACTTCCTATGAGGGACTGGGGCTCTAGACTTCAGTGTCTCTTGTGTGTGGACTGCAACTCAGCTTGAAACAAAGAGGCATAGAATTTCTCTTTGGAAAAGTAAAATATTCTAGAAATTTTTGGTGGTGATGGTTGTATAATACTGCATGTTTTTATACCACTCAATTATACCTTAAAAATTGTTAAAATTGAAAATTTTATGTGTATTTTGCAATAACGCAATGAAATTTTTTTGCCTCCTTGACCATGTTTACTTTTCTTTCTCTGCTTTAAATGTGTGGATACCTGTAATTCAAAGTTTGAAGAATTAAACTTAGTGTGGTGTAAAAGAGAAAGAAGAAAAAAAAAAGAAACTTGAAGATGAAAACAACTCATTTTTCAAAATGAACAACAATTATTTGTTAGGTGTTAGTAGGGGTACCAATTCCTTTCTTTAAACTGATTACATTAGTCCTGATTACATTAGTCCTGATTACATTAGTCCTGAGGAGTTGGTACATGTACCTAACATCCTAGTTCTCTTCCTAAATTTTTGTTTGCTTTTGAGGTAGAGTATCACTGTAGTACAGGCTGACCTTGAACACGCAGCAATCCTCCAGCCTCAGCCTCCCGAAGACTGCAGGGATTACAGCACTTAGTTTAGAGATCATTCCGAAATTAAGCTCTCGTTTTTGTCCTTAGGAAACACAGAGGAAATGATAACTCTCTATCACTTTGTTGTAATACCAACCTTATTGTTCTAGATAAGTTTTGTAGAAAAATGTAATAGCTTTCCTTTGTCAAGTTTTAGCCAGAATCACTGTTAGCAGAATTTGATGGATAAAAAGAAGACATGAATTGACCTTGTGCTTCCATTAGGAGCTGTGCTGCTGAACTGTATCCTTGGCTGGATTTGTCCTTTGACATAAGCATTTTGTTTTGATTTGAACAGCAGAGGCTGTCATCATTGACTAAGAATAAAAAGTGGATGCTACTTCTTGCTCTTTTTTATGGTTCTGTCCCACTGTCCTCACCCCAGCTGTCAACCGTCATGGCACTGGGTGGTCTTGTTTTACATGTAGGTGAAATCACAGTGAACAGAGGTTGTTGTGCAGTGGCTGTGGCTGCCCTCTTAGATCCAAACAGCTTTGGTAGCTCACCAGAAGAGTGATGGGGCCTGCAGGCATCTTGTCCTCAAAGATAATCAAGCTGACAGTGAGACTGATATTTTACCAGGACAGGAAGGCAATAAAAATTTAGGGCAAGGTAACAAACTCCTCTTATGTTTACTCCTTCCTGGGGTGGCTGCAGGGCAAAGGACTTCAAGCTGAGCTTGAGTATAGCTGAGGAGCTGGGTAGAGGAGTGATACCTAAGTACCTAGAGCCATACTTTGCCTCACAAAAAAGAGTAAGTTATTTGAAGGAATACTATTATCTCTTTTTGCCATGATTGGTTGAAGAAAATTTCTGAAGTTAGGTAGGTCACGCTGAATGGTCTTTTTGGCAAATTATTCATGATATAAGAGTTCATGACCCTGTGAGGTAACATGATATACTGCTCTAAAAAATAGTTCTGAAGTTTATGTGGAGACAAAGGCAGAGCAGCCATGTTTATCTGGCAACTATATTCACATCTAGATGAATTAAAAACTCTCCTGATCTCTTACTAGGTATCACTGTATCAATTTCATTTTCAGAAAAGGCAAAGTGAAGATACCACTCATTAACATGCTGCCCTTAAAAAAACTTTTTTAATACATGATACACCAAGATATTAGAGCTGTGGTAATTGGATGTCTTTCTGAGTGACAAACCATTAGAGTTTATGAGTCATGTTAACAGCAGCCCCAGAGCCCGGGTGCTCCTGTTATCAGTTCACTCTACAATGAACATAAAACCCTCTGCCTGGAGTTCAGAGCACTGCAAAGGGAGAGGGATAAATCCAGAAAATGAGGAGGAGGTGCTCAGTAGCCCTGGGTACCCTGGCTCCTGATAACTGCATGGCACTTGGGCCACTCCGGAACTCAGAGCTCCTTGTCTTTAAGTCACTGTTAGCTTAAAGAAATTGATAATGAGAATTTGAAACGCACGCACTTCACAGCAGTTCTAAGGGTTAGGGTCCTTGTGTGGGAGAAGTCACTCGATAATTCTCTGGTGTGGACCACAGGCGGAGACTTGTTGGCATCAGTGGAGAGCATTGTGCATGTCACTCTGCGTCCTTCCATAGAAATTTTCTTGGCTGGAGGCTATGGCAGGGGCCGTGTGTGACTGGCCACAAATCACAATCTCATAAAAGCCTGCATTGTTTTCTTCTTTTTACAGCTCATTGCTTTATTGTTGTGTTTATAGATTTTACTCTGCTTTAAACTTGAGTTTCTTAAAACCTTTTTCTAACTTGAAGAATACTTATCTATATTATTATTAGAAGAATATCTGAATTAAAATATTTATCTAAAATATGCTTTGTCATGATTATCAGAAAGCATTATATAAGGCCTACTGCATGTGAGTTTTCTTTCAAAAGAAGTCTTTGATTTAAAATCCTTTTATTCAGATGTGGTGGCATACGCCTGTAATCCCAGTTCTCAGGAAGCAGAAGCAGGAGGATTGCTGTGATTTTAAGGGCAGCCTCTGCTAGACAGCGAGTTCAAAGCTATCCTGAACTGCATAGTGAGACCCTGTCTGAAAAAACTCAAAAGTGTTTTTTAAAAAAAGAATATTTAAAATTTTGCTCTATAAAATGTTAGATGTTCTTTTGTGCTCAAGACAATATATCAAAAAATATACCCTTTTCCACCAAAAACTGCCCCTCAGAATTAATAATTAATTTCAGCAGTGGAGCAGGTTATAAGATCAACAAACAAATGTTGTTGGCATTGGTATACACCAATAATGAATGAGGTGAGAAGAAAATTATGAAAACAATACAATTCATGGCAGCTTCAAGAAAATGAAACACCTAGGAATTAATCTAACCAAGGATAATGAGAGATTTTTTTTTTTCTTTTGGAGACAGGGTCTCACTATGTAGTTCAGGCTGGCCTTGAGCTCACTTTTGTAGCCCAGGCTGGTCTAGAACTCGCACTGATCCTCCTGCCTCAGCCTTCCAGAGTGCTGGGATAACAGGCGTGCGGCACCACGCCCGGCTAAGGATAATGAAAGATCTTTGCAAAGAAGATGAGAGTGATCTGCAAAAGGAGACTGAAGAGGCTGCCAGCAATGGAAAGATGTCCCTGCACCTGGATGGGCAGGACCAGCACTGTTGGAAGGGCCGTACTGCCACAACCGTCATACAGATTCAATATAATCTCAATCAGAATGCCAAAACGTGCTTCACAGAGAGAACAATCTTAAGATTCAGAATAGCAAAAGCAGTCTTGGACAACAAGAGCCCAGTATGAGTCATCACAGTGCCTCACTTCAAAGCGTAGACAACAGTGATAAACATGGCTTGGCACTGGAGCCAAAACAGACCCATGGGTCAGGGGAGCAGAATAAAGGACGCAGAAAAGTCTGCAAACACATTCAGCTCTTTATTTTATTTTTTACTTTAGGAAAAGGTCTACAGGATGTTCAGGGTCCCACTGCTCGATCAGTGATCTGCCTGTGTACAGCCTCCCAAGAGCTGGGATTACAGGCACGCGCCACCACACCCAGTTTCAATTGCTGTCTCAGTGCACCCCCCCGGGTGGGCAGGCACAGCAGGCCTGAGGATGGAATCCCCAGCCCCTGCACCTGCTTGCAGGAGCTTTAATCTGCTGAGCTGTTTGGCTGGCCTTAATTCAGCTTTTTGATCATTGACAGAATGGGCAGAAATATACATTGAAGGAAAGACAGCCTATTTAGCAAGTGGTACTGGGGAAATAAGAAAACTACTTACAGAAGATTCAAACCAACCCAGATCTCTCACCATGTTCTAAGTTAAAATAAAAAATGAATTAAAGATCTGAACATTAAAGCAGAAATATTGAACTGCTGAAAGATAAAACAGGTTCAATACTTGAAATGATGCATGAAAGGATTTTCTAAATAGCACCACAACTGTTCAAGAAGTAACAGCAAGAATCAACAAAGAAGATTACAAAAAGCTTGTGTACAGCAAAAGAATAAAGCAGTAAGTGAAGAAACAAACCACAAAATGGGGAAAAAATTGCCAACTATTGCTCAAATAGAGGTCTAGTACCTAGAATATTTAAAGAACGTGAGAAAATTAGTCCACCTAAAATAAAAGACCCATGGGCCCAACAGGATGGCTCAGTGGTCTAAAGCGCCTGCTTAGGAAAGCTTGGGTGGCTTCAGGGACCATGGTTCGGTCCCCGCACCACATGCTGTGCCAGCCCTGCCCTCAGGGCAGGCTGAGCCGGCCATGGAAATAAACAAACAAACAAAAAATTCTGAAATAAAATAAAAGACCCACTCATGAAACTGATAAGTGAAATACAGATACTTCACAGAGGAAATGACTCCTTTTCAGAGATGTCTCCTACGTGTGGCTGGCTTTGAGTCTGTCTTAGGCTCCCGTCTTCAATTTATTAGGGCTGAAGGGCTGTGGCCTGTTTGGCATAGCACCCAGTTCTTTAGTAAGGACCATAATATTGTTTATGACCCCAGACAATGTAGGTGTTGATATACAAAGCAGGTCAACTGGTCACAACTATGCCCCCTTGGCCAGAGTAGAACTATCAGTAATACCTACAGCATCAAAGAGAGACTGAAAAATGACACACTGTGATAACTTCATTTGCTGCCTTTAACCACAGCTACAAGATTTTATAGTTACATAATAAAAAACCTAATATGATAAAAGTATATATAGTAAATATCCACTTATTAGAGCAATTTTACCCAAAGGGGCAAAATATAATGGAGATTAGGAAAATAGCAAAGATACAAAAGAAGAGGAAAGGTTTGCTTCAGTGTTCTCATGGTGATGTGCAACTTCCTCAGATAATCCCTGTGTTTGCAGCAAGTTGAAAGTTACATGCATGTACTTCGACTCTATTCCAAGAGTGTCTTATAGGTGACTATGTAGCCTTTCTACAATGTTACAAAGAACTAAGAATTGACCACTAGGTTTATTGCCATGGTTGTAACTACTGATCTTGTGTTGGAGGAGAAAAGCCAATTTGAGGGCCTTTCAAGAAGGGAGAAACAGAAGGGAAGCAGCAAATCTAGACCATTTGGAGACTTTGTATCTAAGGGGAGATCAGAGATGGCACAGTCTGGACAGCTAAGCTGCAGAGCATGGGAAGTGTGTGCTGACAGGAGTGGCTTGTCTGGGCGGGGACGTCTGCCCTGCGGGAGAGTGGGATGGGAAGAGGGGTGGGGCCATGGGAGTCATGGTTTCTCTTGATTTCACATCCTAGGCTGTGCTAGGAGGCTGCTGTGGCCCTTTGCTGTGTGCCTAAGTCCTGTGCGGTGTGTGTCCTTTCCCTTCCCACCAGTCATTCCTGTCCACAGCCTTCACTCTATAGCCTTCTGCCCACTTCTGACTGACTCCCAACACACCACAGGTTCAGACATCTGCACTAAACTCATTTAATTGTGAGAGAAAACAAAGGCCCCATTTTGCTGCTCCCAAGTGGGAAGCAGCTTGACACTTACATGGCCTGGGATTGATTGCTCCAGGGGTTCCTGGTCTCTGTCCTAGTTTTTCGTATTGTTCCTTTCCCTCTGTCACTCGTAGTTCTTCTGCCTTGGTCATTCCGACCTGCGCATGGCATGCTGGCCCCACTGGCCTTCTCTTAGATCACCATAGTTTGGCTCCCACTCTAGCGGCATAGTCCTGGACCTGTCAACATTTCCTGGATTGAACTCATGAGAAGAGGAATGTGATTGGCCCAGCTGAGAGCCTTTTCCTGAGGTCTGGCCTCCCGGGAGGTTGGCTGACCTTGCAGCCTTCCCTGCTGCTGTCCCCTCAGCTGCTGCGGACAGAGGCCTGTAGGACAGGATAGGAGAACTGGGTGGCTGAGGCAGGTTTCAGGAGGGCTGTGGGAGCAGGGGCCAGTGGTTAGCGTTTCCCTTCCCGAGGCTATATGAAATGTATGGAACATAGGTATTTGAATGAAGTACATGAGCTTTAGATTATGAATTTTTAATCCATTTAACTTTCTGTTCATTTATTTTTTTATTTGCTAGATTCTATTTGTAACATAGTCTCAGCAAATATTTGTACAAGGATTGACTTTTTTTTTTTTGGCTTTTTGAAACAGGGTCTCACTGTGCAGTTCAGGCTGGCTTTGAGCTCACTTTTGTAGCCCAGGCTGGTCTCGAACTTGCAGCGATCCTCCTGCCTCAGCCTCCCAAGTGCTGGGATTAAGGATTGACTTTTGAAATGATAGATAAGAATTGCTTTTTCTACTATCAGCTTTTTTTAAAATTTACATACTTCTTGTTCAATAAGGTAATAGCTATACTTTAAAAGGATCTATATATGGAAGAAAGTCAGAATTTGGCAAATGCTTTCAGATTGGCCAGCGTATAACTTTTTTTTTTTTTTTTTTTTTTTTTTTTTTTTTTTTTTTTTTTTTTTTTTTTTTTTTTTTTTTTTTTTTTTTTTTTTTTTTTTTTTTTTTTTTTTTTTTTTTTTTTTTTTTTTTTTTAGTGTATTTAGTATAGGGTCTACAGGGTCTCACTACAAAATCAGACTGGTAGTGATCCTCCTGTTTTCAGCCTCCCAAGCACTGGGATTACAGGTATGCACCACCATTCCCAGTCTCATTCACCATCTCAGTGTGCCCCAGGGGCAGAGCTACCACAGCCAGCCTGGGACTGAGCCCCAGTCCCTGTGCTCTACCTAAGCAGGCGCTTTCATCCATTGAGCTATCTGGCTGGCCCTTTGACCAGCATATAAATTCATTATATACTGTTCTAATTGGCTGAAAGGTAGACTTTGAGCTCTGTTCCTGGGTGTGAAAGTTATTTCAGAATTGTAAAACTTGGATTCAATATAAATATATTGGATATATTTATTTATTTACAAGCATTATTATTCCCCAAAGCCAAAATGCACAATTGCTACCAATTTAATAAATATCTTGAGATTGGATGGAACTCATTTGAAGAGCAAAATGTTGCCTTAATGCCAAGGCGGCCTTTAATGTGCTTGGATCCAGATGTCTGGCCTCATTTCCCGAGTGGATGCAGCATTAGCCTGTCAGCCCCCTGCTGTTTGCTGTTATTTAGGAGAGTCATAGGCTCACAGCTTTCGTGCTTCTTTGGAAAGCTTGAAGAAGGGCTTTAAATTGAGAAGGATACCAAGCTGTGGTCCCTGACTGGAGTATCGAGGCTAAAACCAAAAAAAAAAGCACAATAATCTTTATGTTAAAAGGTAGTCACAGTGGCTTCGTGCAGTCGTCCTTGCCCGTGGTTTCTGTCTCAGAACTGCTGGGAACTCCTATACTAACGTGATGATTTCATTGTTCTTCTTGTAGATACATATTTTGCTTTTCATATATTATAATGACAACCACATAACTCAGCCACTCCTGGTCTCCGTAGTCGATGCCTTTTGGTTTGCCAGAGCTCTAGGCCCCTAAGAATGCCACTTGTGTTTACACCCACAAACACAAATACTTGTAAGTCAGTACCATGTAAGTCAACGATCAAGCTGTGTTTTCTTAGTTTTAAAAATACAGGGATTTAGTGGCCAATATTTTATTTAAGATCTTTATTTTATTATTATTATTATTATTATTTTTTTTTTTGCCTTGTCTATCTTTATTTCACTCTTTATAAATGGTTTATACTTTCGGTTTCTCATATAACAGGTTTCCTTTAAACAAGTCTCCACAGTCCAAAGTTTTAAATTAAGCATCCATTGCTTTATCTTATGTGTGGGAAAGGCCATTTTGTTTTTATGTTGGTAGCCACTCAAGGGAATATACATTTGACTTTTCTTTTATCTGTCTTCATGGTAGATGGCATGGCACGAGAAGCATGCACACACCATGGGATGGGGGAATGGAGCCATTGAACGCATGTTACTTCGTGGACTTAGCTTTTGTCTCTGGTGAGAATACTTAGTCTCCTCTCTTAGCAGTTTTCAAGGGGGCAATATGCCAATTGTCATTTGCTAGTCACCATGCTGTCCAACAGATCTCTCGAACCTTCCTCCAATCCAACCAGAGTCTGTGCCCTGTTCAACCCAGGTCCCAAGTAGCCATCAGCCCTCTCTCTGATCCTGAGGTTTTGTCGTGTTTAGACTCTCCATATATATGAAGTCATGCCATATTTGTCTTTCTGTGCCTGACAGGTTTCACTTAACATCACGGCTCCGGGTTCACCCATGTCAAAATGGACAAGATTTCCTTCTTTTCTCAGGCTGGGCAGTACTCCTCTGTGTACATAGATGGCCCATTTTCTTTAAGCATTCGTCCCCTGATGGGCCAGGTTGATTCCATGCCTTAGCTATTGTGTTGCAATGAACTGGAAATCCAGATGTCTCTTTAATCATTTATTTGTTTACTTATTATTTGGTACAGGGTCTCACCTCACAGTTTAGACTCAATATGTCTAGGTTCATAAATGAAATGAACCTGTAATTTTCTTTTTTCATATGCAGACTCTCTGTCTCTGTCTCTCTCTCCCCCTCCTTCTCTTTCTTATCTGTCTATCTATCTATCTATCTATCTATCATCTATCTATCTACCTATCTGACTGGCATTGAATTTACTTTGTAACTAAGGTTGGCTTGGAACTTGCAGTGATCCTCCTGCCTCAGCCTCCTGGTGCTGGGTTTATAGGTGTACAGATGTGTACCACCACACCAGGAGCTCATTTGTTTTAAGATTAAAAATTGCACCATGAGGAGATTTGAATAATTACTTATTTTTATGTTTTCTAAACAATTTGTAAAGAGAGATTAGCCAGCTCCTAAAAATTTGATAAAATATGTTGTAAAACTACCTGGCTTCTTAAGAGTTGATTAAAAACAAGGGTAAGGGACAGGGAGTTATGATTGCCAGATAAATATCTCTCTCTTTTTTATTTTTCTGTACCATTTTGGCACTTTATATTTGTAAAACAACCTTTAATATCTTTTTAAAATTTATATAATCTAACTTATTATATAGCTGCTAATGTTTTCTCACTTGCTTTTGTATTCAGTGGGAAGTAGTTCATCTATATGAACAAACAGAACCACAAATAGAATCCTGCTGGAAGAAAAGATAGGTAAAACTCTTGAAATCAAAGCCATAGGAAAGAATTTCTGAACAGAACCCCAGTCGCACTGGAAACAGTTTTGAAATCGACAAATGGGATCTGTCAAACTAAAGAGCTCCTGTACAGCAAAAGAAACAACCCGCAGAGTGAAAAGGCAACCTATCAAACAGGAAAAACCGTTTGCCAGTAGATTACTGAGGCAGAGGACACATATCTATACTTTCCTAAGCAGGCTCGTTAGACCACTGAGCCATCCTGCCGGGCCCCAAGGCCGCATATCTAGATTGCATAAGGAATTCAAAAAAATGAGACCCGCTGAAAATATAAGACTCGACGTGTGGGCACGTGAAATGAACAGGCACATCCCAGAAAAGGTACAAATGGCCAGTAAATACATGAAGAAATACTTAACCTTGCTGGTCCCTAGAGAAATGCAAAATAAAACAACACTGAGATTCTAACTTACCTTAGAAGGAATGGCTAGCAGTAAGAAGTTACTCACAGGCTGGCCAAATAGCTCAGTGGGCGCAAGGGCCTGCAAGCAGGTGCCTGTGGCGCTGGGACAGCAATTGAGACTGGGCACCATGGAGCAGGCCTGTAATTCCCAGCTCTTGGGAGGTCCTAAACACGTGGATCACTGTGAGTCCGATCTAGTAGTGAGACCTTGAATACCCTGTAGACTCTTCCCTAAAATAAAAAATAAAAAATAAAAATAAAAATAAAAATAAAAATAAAAAGTCACTCACAAAGTTGGTGAGGTTGTGGGAAAAAGATGGAACCTTCTATATACTGTTGCTAGGAATGTGGGCTAGTAGAACCACTATGTAACTCAGTATGGAGATCCTTCAAAAAACTAAAAACTACAAATTTCCCTTGACCTAATTATCTTCCTCCTAAGTATCTTCTCAGTAGAGTTAAAGACATCATATAGTGAGGCATGCGTACTCGTGCTTACAGCAGCACAATTCATAATGGCTAAATCTAGCCAACAACTCGTGGTCCACCCACAGATGAACAGATAAAGAAAATTGGTGTTTACTCACAATAGAGTACTACTCCGGCATAAACTTGAGTTGCTTAGTGTCTTAGTTACTTTTTTACTTGTTGCTGGGACAAATACCCGACACTCAAAATGAAGGAAGGAAATGTTTATTAGGCTCACAGTTTGTGAAGGTTTCAGTCCATATTCAGCTGGCCCAAGGCTGAGTGGAGCAGGACAGAGAGCATCCAGTTCATGGCGGCGGAACAGCAACAAAATGGTGGCAGAGGTAGCCAACCAAGCAGGGCAGCAGAGCAACAGCTCTAGTCTGTCTCTGTCTCTCTTTATATTCCTATCAGGCTCTCTGCCTTAGGATATCCACCCTAGGCCACACCTATAGTCCCAGCCCTACTCAGACCGATAATCCCATCAGTACTAAAACACATAATCCCAGTGACTCATGAGTCAAGTCTCAAGTCTATAGAAGTCCACACCAAATGACTACATGAGGCTTTGGGGTGGGGGAAAAACTAGTCATAAACCATAACACTTAGAAAATGGATGCACCTTGAGAGCACAATGTTAAGTGAAATAAACCAACATACACACTTAAAATATCATGTTGTTTCTCTTATATGAGAATTCAGAGTAAATTAAAAGATAGAAAATAGTGTAGGAGAAAGGGGTCTGTAAAGTGGTGTCTTAGTTACCTCTCCCACTGCTGAGACAATGCTCAGCACCCAAAATTAAAGGAGGAAAGGTTTACTTAGCAATCTGTGGAGGTTTCAGTCCTCAATCGGCTGGCTCCAGGGCAAGGTGGCATATGGCACAGGGGCAATGGTTCGTGGTGGCCGAAGTCAGCAAAAGCAGCATGAGTAAAAGGGGGAAGCAGGCCTCTTTTCTGTCCCTTACACCACATGCAGGCTGCTGCCCTAGGGCAGGTTCCAGCACACGGACACTGAACCAATCACAGGCTCTAGATTCAGCCACCTCTAAAAAGCCAATGCCCCCATGACTGCTTGAGGCTTTGTGGGGACATCTAAACACAGATGGTAACAATAGAGAAAGGCCTCCTTGGGCTTTCTGGCTGATCCTGACTAGAAAAAGCTAAAACTTCACCAGAGAAAGCAATTAAGAATTAAGCAATTAAGGCAGACAGGTAGAACGTGGGGAAGCCAGGTGCTCATAACCAAGGTAGCTGCCTCTCACTCACCTCCAATAAATGCAAAGGAGGCAAAGGGTGGCCATTTAAAAGAAACCTCTTTCAACTTTCAACTTTCAAAGAAAAAAAGGGGGAAAAGAAAAAAAAAAAAAAAGAAATGTGGATTTAGAAAGGTTAATGTTTAGTTGTTTGATCAATCTTATATACCTATATGTATTAATCTAAACTGATCCGATGATGAAAATATGTAATATAACCATTGTTAAATTTAAACAATAAAAGAATTGGAAAAAAAAAAAAGAAACCTCTTAATGTGTATACACTGTATATTATGTAACATATATTTTATGTTATCTATCATCTATCATGGGTGTATCTGTGGAGTCCCCACAATACCAAGGAATAATCATGATTCGTAAGTTTCCTAAAAGTAGAACATAATCAGAAATTAAGATAAGCGTGTTTTATTTTGTGAGAGAAAGTGAGACTGTCCATATGCTGTGTGAACTTGCAGGTCTGCGAGGAGCTACCAGGTGAGACGCACCTCTGCTGTGAGTGAAAGGAAACCCTAGGAACTCTGGGGTGGCTATGGAGGCCTCTGCTGGCCTTGTAATGTGACATTTTCTCACTTCTGTGGTGAATTCTTCTGTGGTTCATAGTCTTTTCTTTTTTCTTTTTTGTAAGAGCAGAATTTACTTATTGGGAGAAAGAAAGCTTCTGTCCAAGAGAGGGACAGAAGAGGACCAGACTGGGTTGCCTTCATATGGTCTTTAGTGTACTTTTAAATATCTGATTGGAGACTTTTTAGTTTTCTTCCTGTTACTAATATTTAACTTAATGATATTACCTTGTGATTATGTTATAGTAGTCATTGCTATTTGCTGAGACTATCTATGTGGTCTGCTTTCATAAAATATGCCATATGTGCATGTGGACAATATGGGCTCACCATCAGAAACTACCTTTCCCTAACTCCATGGCAGAAGCCAATTTGCTGATTTGCTTAGGTGTATGTGGTAGATTGTCAACTGGTGGGCAACTTGTTACGCCCAGCTGAATTGAATGTGTGGTGCTGGCTGTGGGAGGCCCGCCTGAGGATGGCTGCCCACAGCCTGAGAGGCGGAACTGGAGAAGCTGCTGGGAGCTGCTGGTTCTCTTGGGCTGTTCTCCAGGGGGGCCTCATTACACTGGCTTTCCTGATGAACTGAGTTATCCTCATCAGAGGAGAAGCACAGGCCTGGTTGTCCCTAAGAATGGCTACGGTTCACTTCGGGGGAACTTTTGTTCTTACCTTGAGTGTTGTCTCCAGCGCAGATCCGTCAGCCTGCTGGCACAGGGCCTTCATCCCACTGGCACAGACCTGCTGGCTTCCACCACTGACCCTTGGGCCTTCCCAGCACAGATCTGTGAAGCAGGGCTGCGTGAGACTTTGTCATGGGCTCTAGGCCTCTAGTTGTGGGAGGCACTGTTATGGCCTCTAGGTCCTCAGCTGGACTCGTGCAGGACATTGGGATCTAGGCCCTCAGCTGGATTCTTGGATCTTTGAGTATGGACAAATTTTCCTGCACTGTTGTGTGATTCTTTGGGTGAGTCACTATAAAGAAACCTTTTTTTTTTTTTTTTTTTTTCATGTATTTTTTAGGGAAGAGTCTATAGGTGATCAGGGTCTCACTACTAGATGGGACTTGTAGTATCTACCTGCTTACAGCCTCCCAAGAGCTGGGATTGTAAGCATGTGCCACCAAGCTGAGTTAAAAAATCTTATGAAGTATTGTATTGTATTGTATTGTATTGTATTGTTTCCCTTGCAAAGACCCTTAGCCATGAAAATGTACGACATTTGTTTTTGGTCTGTTTGGTCTATCAATTATATTAAAATATTTATTCCTTTCATGGTAATATATTTTTCAAACATGTACATCTGTCCGTTTTTCCTTTAGGAGTTTTTTGTCTGGTTTGGTTTGGTTTTCAGAACCAAGGATCAAACTCAGCACCTTGTACTTGCCAGGCAGGCACTTGTGTCCCTGAGCTATCTCCCTGGCTGCTCCTTTATGAGTTTTGAGGCTACAGTTAGTAGTTGATAAAAATTACAATTTTGTGTTTTTGCTGAGTTCATCATGAGAAGTAGATCTTCTTTTACTATTGCCTTCCACTTGAACATTTATTTTGCCCATACTTTTATTGTCCAATATTTGATAATTTTATCCATTGGTGTTTTCTAAATAGTATTCCCAAAGGGAGTATAGTAGATTGCCATCATCTGTCACTTACATTTGCCACTGATATTTTTATGTATGCCTTGCTTTTTGTTTTGTTCTGTTCTATTTTTCTGTTCTACCAAGGTTTATGAAAATTAGTGTATTTCTCCCCACTAATGAGTATAGCCACCACCTCTATTTTTGTGTGTCATGTGTCTTTAATTTATTCTAGAAGCAGTCTGTTTCTTTTGTTCCCAAACTTACATTTTAACCCCTACCTCTCTTTTGCATGTTACTAGCTAGCATTTTTTTTTTTTTTTTAAATGCATTTGGTACAGGGTCTTTTTTTTTTTTTTTTTTTTTTTTTTTTTTTTTTTTTTTTTTTTTTTTTTTTTTTTTTTTTTTTTTTTTTTTTTTTTTTTTTTTTTTTTTTTTTTTTTTTTTTTTTTTTTTTTGGTACAGGGTCTTACTACGCAGCTCAGAGTGTTAGTGATCCTCCTATCTCAAGCCTCCCAGTACTGGGATTACAAGTGTGTGCTGCCATGCCCGGTCTGGGTCGCTGACTCAGAGGCCCAGAGAGGCATGTGGCACCCAAATCGAATCCCGGTCCCTTCACTTACCTAAGTAGATGCTTAATCCACTGAACTGTCTCACTGGCCCTTAACATTTCTTATTGTTGCCATTGAGATGTCACTTATTATGCTGTTTTATTAACATTTATCTCATTCTTTGCTCTATATCTGTCACGCTTCTTACACTTTTTCCTATAGGATTTTCCCCTCTTCTCCCTGGGCACCATCCTTGGATGTCAGGATCACATGAGGTTGAATTGTTCTTCTTTATCTAAAAGCTTAAGTAGAATTTGCCAGTCCTCTAACTGTGGTTATAGAAGGACAGGAGCAATTAGTCATCCAGGCTGATACCCCACCCCATGCCTGGCCCTGGGGTGGCTCTGTCACACGCCTGCCCCAGGTGCCACAAGGCTTCCACGCACCAGCCAGGAGCATGCTCTCCTCCACCAACCCCAGCACTCTGCCTAGCCCGAGAGGCCCAGAAAGAGGATGTAGACAGAAACAGAGTCACAGGCAGCACCTAAAACCAAGGAAATTCATGCTTTAATAGACACTGAAATCACAAAGGAAGAAGGCCAAGTGCCTTAGCAGTCTCAATAAAAATATGAAGTTCTTTTTACATGGCAAATTTTGTAATATAAAAAGTTTAATGCCGCCTGGAAACTGTGTAATTTACAAAAACAGTCCATGTAGGCCAAAGGTGGCTAACACTGCATTGGAGAGCGCAAGTGGCAGGTAGGGAAGGAGGCTGGGGAGGGAGAAGGGCCAGGTGCCAGCAGGGAATATCGCTGAGGGTTCTGATGCAGACAAGGGCCTGCTCCACACGCCACAGTGGGGTGAGAGGAAATGACACAAAATGTGAGGAGAATTATACAATTTTACCTTCTACTAAAGCAAACCAGATTATTGCATATTTGTCCAATTTGAACCAAAGCTAGCAGAGCTACAGGAAAGGCAGGGAATGTGCTGTGCTTGCCCCTGGAGGCCCCTAGGGCAGAGGATAGCAGAGCCAAGACCACACATGGCTATGAATTTAAAAAAAAAAAATGGGTTAGAGGTGAAAATTAATGCATTTTCTGCACACAAACGAGGATCGAACTGTAACTTTTAAGAGCTAATTTCCCACGGTACTTTTACTTGGTCAAAAACATCAAACTAGTCTGAGATTCACTGGTGAGAATCAAGATAGTCTATATCTTGCCTTATAGGCCCACCATGGTCTAAGAGAGGAAGATTTTATTGCTTGTCTTCAATGTATTTGTTGGTATCTGGTAGAAAGACTGTAGAGAAGGGCTTTCTGGTTTCCTGAGATAAAAAGAAACAGATTCAACCCTAACTCAAGTGGAAAGCAAACAAAATGCTTTATTTTATTTTCTTTTTTTGGTACATGTTACCCACACTCATTACTCTTCCTGTGAGAGAAGACATCAGTGTGGCTAAGCCGCTGTGACCTGCCCTAGTCCATGTGGCCCCTCTGCATTCAGGGGCCCATCATAACCAGTGGTCTTAATCCTCTTCCTGACATTCATTGGTCCTGGCTTGCAGAAGCAAAATGTTATTCCACTTGTGCTGCCTGTCACCTCTACCAGGAGTCGGCAGACTTTCTCCGAAAAGGCCAGGTGTTAGCCAGATACAGTGGTGGGGCCTTGAAATCCCAGCTACTTGGGAGAATAAACTAGGAGGATCTTGAGTTCAAGGCAGTTTAGTGATATCTTTCTCTCCAAATAGAAACTAAAGCGCTGGAGGTGTAACTCAAGGACAGAGCACATACGTAGCACATATGAGGCCCTGGGCCCCATCCTTGGTACCAACAAAAAGGAAAAAAAAAAAAAAAAAGGTTTATACTCCATTACTTTAGGTTTTGTGGGCCAAGAGGCAAAATTAAGACTATTACATAGGTATTTCCATAATCATTTAAAAGGGTAAAATCTCAGCTTATGGCCATAAAAACCAGATGGCTTACCAGATTTAGCATATGGACATGGTTGCCAACCCCTGATCTATACAAAGAAATCTGTGTGAAGTATAGAATCTTGTGAAATTTGAAGTGCATAATTTTTTCAGTGTAGCCTGAAAGACTCACTTTGATTTTAGGATTTGTATATACATTTCACTCTTACAGAAACACCAATACTGACAGACTATAAACAGAAAGAAAGAATGATTCTGGTGATCCTTAGATTGATCCCATTATTTTATCAACTTTGTTTTTCCTTCACTGGAACTTACGTCTAGAACAATGATAAACCATTGTTTGGCTTGAGGACAAAACCTCAAACACTAATGTACTTGGGACTAAAGCCAAGTCAGTCCATAAGTCTTCTAGCAGGCTTGATCACCACAGGAAGTGGGCTGGGGGGGAGGGATTTGCTGGGAGTGGGCAAGAGGCCGTGCTCACACACGGGATACAGGGCTGGGGCTTCCCTACGGGGCTCCTGGGCACTTGGAAAAGAGTTGGGGAGATGTGCTGAGGAAGGGACACCCACTGTCCACATGTGGCCTAGGCGTTTGCTTTGAGGTGTGTTCTTTGTTGTTAAGGGCCTGGTTTCATTATTTAAATGCACAGTGCTATCCATTTGGCTTTTCTTTGCTACACTGGTCCTTTGACTACTATTTTTTCCTAACATAAAGACATCTTCAGAATTGCTTAATACTTTTATAAAGTATTTCTCTTCCAGTGTTGGGGTCAGAGTTAGAATGCGCCATGCTTATTGTTTATGAACATGGTTGTTGGGTTAAAGCAAAACCCTTTGGGATGCAGCTCACGAGAATACCACGAACTATAACCATCGTCCCTTCTTCAGAAGAGTATGTTAGGGAGCAGGTGAAGTGAGCAGTATATGCTTTTAAAGTGGAACCTGCCTGCAGGTCAAACTGCAGCTGGGTGTCTTCATGTTCATGTCCCTGCTGCCAGGCCCTTCTATCCCCTCTGTGTGCTGCTGATGTCCTGGGCCAGGTGGTTGTGCACCCTTATATGACAACCCCTCAAAGTGAGAATGGAGAATGAGAGAATGAAGCTTAGCTGGAGAGTGAATTCTCCAACTAAATTTAGTACTAATATGATTTTCAACATTTGATTTCTTTACTTTAAATAAATTAATGGTTACCCCTACCTAACACTGTTCCCTTGTCTGGTCCAAGCTGGTCCTTCAGGACACCCTCACAGCTGGAAGAAAGGCCCGCCTGCATTTTCTATGGTTCATAGTGATTTCTCTGTTTAGCACTAATTTAGGTGGACGTGCCAGCCAGAGGTGCCCTGCTCCTTAGGGGACAAACAGGAGTTTTCTGCAGTGGCCGAGGCAGCTTGCTGAGGGACAGGCCCTGGGACTGTGGGAACCTGGCAATGGACAGAGATAGCAGAGGTGTGCAGGGCCTGGAGCTGGGAAAAGAGAATACAGTTAAGCAGCTAGTAAAAGGGAGTGGGAGACGGAAGGGGAGGTTCCGGGTCAGTCTAGTTAGCCAGAGGATTCATTTTTTTTTTTTTAACTTTTCAATTTTTTTAAAATATTTTTTCCTTAGTAAGCAAACTGAATAATTTTAACTTTTCCCCCCAAGCTTGATAATTGCTTATGGTGTATGACTATTCAAAATTTGATATTTTAGAAAACTTTCTGAGCTTTTAAAAATAATGGCTATAAATGCAAAGTACTATTGATAAGAAAACCAAGCTGTTTATCCATGTACAAAAAAGGTCAGTAATGTTTTAAAAGCACAAAGTTGCATTTTAAATCACAATTGCATAGTTCTAAAATGCCTGGATAAGAGTTACATAAACTTTTTAAGAAAATTCAAGTTTGGCTGATCATGGGCCCAGAGCTTCACGGAGCAGAGCAGTTCAGGCCGGAAGCACTGTTTCAGTGTGAGTTATTGCATTGTTGCTGGGATGCTGAATATCATGAGACCAAAATTGCTACCATTGAATTATAAATCATTGGCATTTTAAAAACCATTATTCTGTTTTTGGCTAATAGAACATTTGCATGTAGAATTCAACTTAAATTTTCTATCCCACCCCAACCAGCACCTGAAAGCCTTAGAAAAGCTCTATTTGTACTTCTGTGTATAAAAGGTACTGTCTATAGACCTCTTAGCAAAATATGTGCTCCCTTTCCTCTCCCACCCCAGAACCATGACCATTTTTGTACAAAATCCTGTTGAAGAATCACATCAAAGATGAGAAACAGGGAGTTCAAGGTAAACATTTGGTGGAGAGTGTAGAAAATGCCATGAGACTCCTGTACCGACCCCACGGAAGTCCTGGCTTTGGGTGAACCTGGCCCAGAGGAGCAGCATGTTGGTGCATGGTGGCTGTGGGTGTGGGAAATCCCCTTGCCCAGAGAGTCCCCCCTGGTGAGGTGGTGCTGGTGGCTGTGTAGGGTGACTGCTCTAGGTGAGGGGACGGCCCAAAGGACCTCAAGACCCTGTCCAGGCTGCTACACGCAGAGTCAGTGGGCAGAAAGATGCTTTAGCATTTGGAAGAAGGGAAAAACCTTCCTGGGGAGAGGAACTTGTAGCCGTTAGCAGAAGGGAGTCTTAGGGGGCGTTCGGGTGCCGGAGCGAGAGGGCCAGTGGGCAGCAGCGGGCCTAGCGCTGTAGTCTCGGTGCGCCAGTGGCCATTGGGGGGTACTTTGGGGGGCGCCTCTTCGTGCTGCTGCAGAGACAGCTCCTGAAGTTCCAGCTTATCTGCCTCTTCCTCCTTCTTGTTGTGCCGAGGTGACAGGTTTAGCAGGCTGAGCACATCTCTCTTGGAGGTCATGGTTCCTGGTGGCCCGCGTGCTGCTTTTACAGGACCTGCAGGATGTGGGGCTGTGTTCTGCCAGAACATCTTCAGGTTGTGCACGGCCTGCACCTTCTCGTCAATGGCTGCCAGCTTCAGCTTGTCCAGATCAGGAGCATCAGCTGGACTGGAGCGCGCAGAGCCCGTGGAGGAGTAGGAGAGTGCAGGGGATGGGGCACTTCCTGCTGGGGATTGGTGGCCTGAGCTTGGTGACATGTTCCGTGGTGACTTGGAGATGTGTGCACTGTAAGGAGAGCTAGGGTACTTGAGTTTAAAGAGCGGCTGATCGGACAGGGAGGCCTGCGAGTCACAGCTGGGAGATGGGTGGCCACTGTGCTGGCTTGGGCTGTCTTTGAGGGACGCCTCTGAAGTGGTAGGACTGCTGTACCCAGAGCTCACCTTGGGCAGGGATGAACTCCTGGCTGGGGGCTTTGGTTTGACAGTGACAGGGGATGGCTGGCTCTTCTGATGGGATAGCACAGGCCTGCTGAAGGCGCTTGTTTCTGACGCCCTGAAGACAGTGGCACTGTTACTTGGCACGGATACACCATCTTCCCGGTTGTGACTGTTGCCCACCTGACTGCCACTCCTCTGAAGACGCTCCACTGCGATCAGGTGACTTTGGGTCTCCTCTAGGATTTTCTGGGCCAACTCCTGGGGATCTAACTTTGGGTTGCTTTCTTCTTGGGACTTCACTGTGCTATCTGTCTCGGTGCTGGACTGGTCTGACTCGCCCGTGTCTGAGCTTGCTAGCTTCCCCACCTTTTGGAAGGGCGAGTTTGGGCTGGGGATCAGAGTCATCTTCACCGGGGAATTTGGAGTACTCACGCTGCCCTTGGAGCTGACTGAAACCTTCACGCCCGCAGCCGCCCCAGAGCCGGGCTGCCTGTGGTCTGGGGAGAGGTGCGTCTTTTTGCTGTCCTCGTAGGCTGCCAGGGGCTCCGTGCTGATGATGGAGAAGCCCTCATATTCCTCCTCCTCTTTGCTGTCAGCAGGACGGCTCTGTGGGGACAGCTGGCTCCGAGGCAGGGTAGATCGCTGGGTGTAGGTATTCTTGGATCTCTCGTAGTCCTGCCGTCCTCTGGGACCCCCAGCTTCTGACCCCACCTCGGGCTTGGAGACGAAGCTCATGGAGGAGGCAATGGAGCTCAGACTATACACAGAGATGGCATCAGAGGCAATGCTCTCGGCCCCGGTGGGTGAAAAGGGTGGGTGCTGGTAGCCCAGGGGCAGAGCGTTAGAGACAGATTGGGCTGAGGCCAGAGACTCCAGGGAGGACGAGCTGTCTAGGCTGAGGCGCTTGGGAAGCTCTGTGGAATCTAAGCACAAAGCAGGTAAAATTTTAGGTAGTTTTGAGTTTCCTTTCATAATCGCAAACACCTCCATTTGCACAGAAACTAGTAAAGAATTTGCACCTACTATGTATCTGTAACATATAATCGTAGTCCAAGTGGGGAAAAAAAAAAGTAAATTATACATTCAGACAAAAACAGAGTAGGAAACTCACCCCTACAGTTTGGACCTTCACACCTCTGGCCATCTCCACACTGCTGCCTGTCATGCAAGGGCCAGCAGAGGGACCCAAGTCTACCTTCCTGCCTCCTGGGGCCTGGGAGCCAGCTCTGTGTCTTTTGCCTTAAAGCCCAGGCTTCCCACATCTGGGCTCCAGCCACCTGCTCCCTTCCTTCCAGCAGACGTCCTCAAGCACCGTCCACGCTTGCTGTTCTCCCAGCACCCTCTCCCCTCTTCAGCTTTGTCCACCCTCCCGACTCAGTGTTTGCTGCTCAGTTCTCTGGTGGAGCAACCTGCTCAGGGACTGGTCCTACCCAAGTCAATCTTAGCGTTGTGACCTACAGGATACACTCCTCTTCTCTTGTGATCTACAGACACCCTGCGTGCTTCCATGCACATCTCCACACTAGCCTCTTCCTGGACCTCGGACTCAGGGAAGCAGCTGAGTGAGGTGACACCTGCTCCTGCCCAGCAGGGGGAGAGACCCATTCCCTCACCACCTTCTGCCAGCGCTCTCCTCTCACCTGTTTGTCCCTCCTTAGCACCCTCTGGCCTCTTGCCTGCATTTTTATTGTCTCCACAGGAGAGCTAGTAGCTTCTGTCCACTGCGCTTCTGCAGTTTCTGCTACTATATCAAGTCTCATCACCCCCTCCCACAACATGGCTGGGAGTACCGGAGCTGGGTGGAGGAAAGGCTCTTACCGAAGAGAGATAGCAGGGACTGCAGTGCAAAGTGCATGGTGCGCCGACTGGCTTGTTTCCCAGTTTTCAGGATAACTTCCTCCTGACCCACCTCACAGAGATCAAAACCTAGAGAAAGAAAGGACACACATCTACGTCCATGTCCATGTGCTGAATGTGGCCAGTGGTAGGCTCCATGATGGCCCATCAGCAAGTACTTAGTGCTGGGGCCTTCAGGCTGATTTGCCTAGTGGAGCTCCACCTGCGGCATGCAGGTACTACTGCCTGACTCTCTAGCTGTGTGTAGCCCGGAACCAGGTTACTGAGAGCTCAGGACCAACTGAGTAAGTTCACTAATAATTGTCTTTTTTCATCTGGGAACAGAAGAACAGTCTCCTCCCACACAGAGAAGAAAACTGGCTGCTCCATTCAGCACTAAGCCCCGTAGGTAAAGCTGGTGTATGGGAAGGCAGTGAGTGATTCCTGAAGCACAGGAGGAAATGGCCTACATCTTTGATGCCTGCTGCTGCTGGCTCTGAAAGTGAGCTCCTCTGGCTGTGGAGGGTCTGCTCATTGGGTTAACCTAGGCCACAGGGACTTCCCTGCCTCTCCCAAGCCCAGAGGTGCTGCCCCCTGGCTCTCATGACTCTAATGAGGCTCAGAGCAGGCACAACAAAAGGAGGAAAGCTTTGTGAGCAAGAGGCTGGGTACGGACCTGTTGATACCATAGTTACACAAGTTAAGAGCCATCACAGCTAGGCAGATGATATGTTTGTAGTCTCAGCCATTTGAGAGGCTGAGGCAGGAGGATTGCTTAAGACCAGGATGTTCAGGGCCAACCTGGGCAACATACCAAGACCCTGTCTCAAAAACAAAACAAAGGGCTGGCCAGATAGCTCAGCAGATTAAAGCACCTGCTTAGGAGGACACAGGGACCTGGGTTCAGTCCTTGGTGTGCCCTGCAGGCCCTGTCCCCAGGGCAAGCTGACAAGGCAGTTGAGACTGGGCATGGTGGCATGTGCCTGTAATCTCAAGCCCTGGGAGGCTGAAAACAGGAAAAATCACAAGTCCGATCTGTGTAGTGAGACCCCGTACTAAATACATTAAAAAAACCAAAAACTGGTAAAACAAAATAAAACAGAACAAAAAGACATAGTGGCAGCCAGCAAGTTATCTCCCCTTGGGAAGAAGCCAAACACAAATGCTGCAGCTCAGGGTCTTCAGCATGGACAGTCTTTCCTTGGCCGCTCAGCTCACTGGGTTCTCCCTGAAGCCATATGAAACATCTGGTGCTGGTCTCCCAGGGCACGGGGCAGCAGGGATGCTGAGCTCTGTCCTATGAGCTTGCAATCTTGAAGCAGCCAGGACCTGCAGTTCATAATGCTGCTGCTGTTTCCTTGACTGAGCACCTGATCGTGGAGGCCGGGGGGATCCTGCCCTCTCCTTTGTGTTCTGATTCAAGGCCTCTGAAATTGCTGTTCCCTTTGGAGTGAGATTTATTGCAAGAGCCACTGGGCATTGTGGTTGCTTTGGGATATTTTCCTCCCTGAATTGGAAAATAAATAAGCCCTGAAAGCAACAAGGTCTTAGATAATCTACCATTTAAAAACCAGTAACTAATTATGTAAACATAATATTTCTGTTGGAAACTTCTACTAAAATGATCTCAATTGGCCACTGCCCTAGAACTGGGCTGCCTACACCACAGATAGCCCACTAGTGCACTGGGCTGGCCACTGTGGTCTAAATGAGGACAGGAAGAGCAGTCTTGGGGCCGTGCAGCCCACAGAGCACGGGCCTGTGCCCACACTGCCCACAGCACACTGCTCTCCTCCCCTCCTGTGAGTCCCAGGACTTAACCACTGCAAGCTGTGCACAGTGATTGCCACAGGCACAAGGAAGCCGGTGTTGGATTCTTGTGTTCTTGCTGGGCTGTTCCCGTGGTACAGCTGTCAAAGAGCATTGGAAACACAGAGTTCAGAGCTGCGGGCTGCCTCCCTCATAGTCCCACCACACCCAAAGGAGGGCCAGGCCCTGTAGGAGAGAGGGAGGGAGGGAGGGAGGGAGGGAGGGAGCTCCTCCTGTGTAAGAAAGGCAGAGCTTCATCTTGGGCTGGCATAGCTGTGTCACACTGTCCCAAGGTTGGCCAAAGGCTGTTACAAAAGAGAAGCTTTCAGGGCATGGGCCTGGCTTGTCTCACTCTGGCCTCCATTTGTTGGATAACTGCATTTATTTAGTTGTGAATTTACTAAAGTTACCTTGCTTATTCTAGGAAGACTGCTTATATCCACAGAGAAGAAGAAGGAAAAGGAGGAGGAGGAACAAGAGGACAAGAAGGAGGGGGTGGACAGGAAGAGGGAGATAAAGGAGGAAGGAGGAGGAGGAAAAGAAGGGAGAGGAAGAAGAAAAGGAGTACAGCTACTCAGGGCTTTCCCTGCTTGAAGCAAGTGGTGCCAGGCAGAAGTGGAGGTGGGCTGGAAAGTCATCTAAGCGTAGGCATCAATACATGACCTGTACTGAATGCCAGCGTCTGCAAATGGGAAGAAACACTCTGCTTAGGGAATCACTGTCCTGCGGTGTCTGATGGCCAGTCCTCGTGACAGCGAGGCCAGGCTGTCACCTTCAAAGGTGGTCTCCATCTCTCAGGTTACAACCCAAAGCCTAGCTGCCCTATGTGTCACCCGGCCTGCGCCGCACTGGGGCTGGTCTGGTTCTTAGGCCTGGCTGTATGGCCTGACTCCTCTCATCCTCCAGCCCATCACAAGCTGGGCTCCTTCACCTGTCAAGAGCTGCCTAGAAGTACTGCACTGAGCAGGTCTGTCTGCTTCTAGAATTGAGACCCTGGCAGGGGAGGGAAATCTTTCTGTCATCACCTAGAACACTGTTCAAGAGAAAGCTGTGAAGTCACTCTCAAGTCTCCATGCACATCATGGGGTCTCGTGGGGCATTTTATCAACAACACAATCATTAGAAGTAGGACTATGATTGTGTTAGGAGCTGATCAAACACTTTACAAGTGGTGGAAAAGGAATAGTAAGCTTCCTAGAGGGAGCAGGGACCCACTAGAGACACCCCTAGGGGCCGTGGCCATATCATGGGTGATGTCACCAGTGCCATTTCATTTCCTTGCTGGTTGACAGAGCCAATGGTGGGACCAATAACTGAAGTTTGTAAGTTTTCTTTAGCTGTTAATCATGACTTGACCTCTGATGATACTGGAATCTGGCAGGCTCCTATTTAGGTGATATGTTCAGATGAGAAAGGTGACATTAAATGTAAGGGAATGGGGAAAATCTGGAAGGCCATTTGGGAATCATACTAAAGCACCAGCATCTTTGACTTAATCATTTTAAAGTAATATAGTGAGAAGCCACTGAGATAAGATTCACAAGAGTACCAACTTTGCCCAACAAAACCACCAGAAAACAGGTTGAAAAGAAAAGTGGAGATAAGGAACCCGTCAGCTCAAGGATGCTGTGTCCTACCGAGAGCTGCCAGGAACTCGTGGCACCCTGGGAGCCGCCATAACTGGACGCTGATGGAGACCTGAATGGGAGCCGAGGTGAAGTCCTGCTCCTTCTCGCCAGCCTGCAGCTGGACCAGCACCTGGTGGAGCTGAGGAGGGAGGACAGATGTGAGCAGCTGGCCACCTTGGGACTCAGCCCCAAATAATCTTTATGTCACCTGTCACTGCTACCACTAATGACTCTCACCTTCTGTGTGCATAGCATTTGGACTTCTCTTAAATTGCCATCCTACCTGCTGTGCTCTCTTTGGGGAGGCCATGGGACAGCAAAGGCAGGTGGCCTCCTGGGGTCTGGGTTCTGTTGCCAGCCTTGTGTCTCCTTGAGCATAGAGGAGAGCCAAGGAGTGGGAGGAAAGAGTGAGGGGCCAACTACTTCCCCTCTTCTTACATGGAAGTTGTTGGTAGAATCCTGAGGCATAGGGCAAAGTAGAACTCAACACTACACTTGGAGCCTGAGCACCCAAGGATGAGCCCAGGGCACCCACTCAGGTGTTGCCATGGCCCAGACCCCGACCTATGAGCCCTATCCAGGAGCCTTTCTATGGGCTCAGTGTCTCTCACTGTTTTCTAGCCCTGTCTTCTAGTAGAGCTTAAAAGGCCAAACCAAGGACACAGGAGGGTTAAACAGGAAAGGGGAGCCAGAGCAGAGGAGGGGACAGGTCCCTGAGCCGGTGGCCCTGGGCCCCAACCCAGAGCTCCACAGCCCACTGTGCTCTGCTAGACAGCGCCAAGTGCACAGCGAGCTCAGAGCCGCAGGGGACTCGGGGTGGGCGGGTGGAGGGGCTCACCTGACCGCAGTTGCTACTTAAAGTCGTACTCACCATTCCCACCATATTTTTAACAGCCTTCGGCCAGCAGATTATAAGAAAAAGAAAGAAAAAGAGAGAAAGAAGAGTTTAGACTCAAGCACAGCTGTTATGCACACAAGCTGACTGCTGCCTTAGGAAGCACCGCGCTGGCCGGCTCTGACCAGGAGACAGCGAGAGGCAGCGGGATGGATGCACAAGAGACGAGCAGCCACCCAGGCCAGGCAGGTCAGGGTGCAGGGCAGGGGCAGCTAGGCCCTACCCTACCTTCCCAGGGGTAGCTGAAGGGGGCAGGGGCATGTGCACAGCTTCAGTGCCCGAGGGCCTCTATGGGAAGGCCTCAGGACTCCATGGTGCTTCAGCATGAAACTCTGCTTCCACTGAAAGCAAGAAATTTAAACAGCTGGCTTTAGGGGCGCTCAGCCTTGCCCTACAAATGTAGTAGTATAATTCTAACTTTTTAAAAAATAGAACATAGCCTTCTAGGCTTCCTGGGTTCTAGGTGTTTTAGTAAACAAGTGTCTTCCTGGTGCTACTCAACAAGCAGATATAACACAGTACAAAATGAGCAGGAGCCAAGAAAGGGAATAGTCACAGGGTGGTTCCAAATCCTGGATAGAAACAACCCTGGGCAGCGGGGTAATCCTACCCCCACCCCACCCAACCCACCAGCGTCACCCCCACAGAGTGTTTGCTGACAGACCTCATCACAGTCCGTGCCCTCTTCAAGCAGCCATACTACACAACAGCCAGAAGAAATTGTCTTAGGCTCTTACTGGGCTGCTCCACCACTCTATGTGGCTGCTACCTGGGTCCTAGTGCAGACCCTTGCCAGCCAGCAGGAAGGTCAAGGGACAGAAAGAAGTTCCAGGGCTAAGTTGGCAAGGGCCTGCAAAGTGCTAAGCAGCAGATTACTGAGTTCTGAATGGGACAGGCATTCCCTCATGCAAAGCACATCTGCAGGAGGTGCTCGGCAGGCTGACTGCTCCCTGTGTGCCTCGGTTGCCCGTTGCCTCCAGTGGCTCCCGAATTTCAGTACAGAACATGCTTGCATCAGAGAATAAGTACTGGAGACCCTGTAGCCATCATGGCAGCATGGCCAAATGCCTGCAACTTGGGATAGTGGCTGGGACCCTTGTCGATGAGCTGAAGAAGTTGGGTGGGATGACACGGTGCAAGACGGCACTGAATGGAAGTCCAGGAAATGCCTGGCCTGCAGGTGACAGGGCCCCATAGGCATCCTCTAGAGACCCTCCGTGTCCCTAGAGCTGACTGCCCCGAAGGACACCTGAGAGCCTATCATGTAGACCAGCTCATGCCAGGGAGAGTGGCTCGCCTCCTCACAGTCCTCACAGCCCTTCCCCTTTTCTCCTAATCACACTCACTGACAGAAACAGTGCACCCACATTAGTTGCTTGTTCTATCTAGGGCCAGAGCACACTGTGTCTTTCTAGCCCCACACATCCCGCAGGCCTGGGCTCTACTCTCTGGGCTCTACTTACCCGGCTGATGAGCTGCTCGCCTGTCTCAGAAGCAGTGATGAGTTTGCACAGGGCCTGAAGGGCAGGGTTAGGTAGACCTAACCCAAGACAAGGATGGGAGTTATTCAGAGGGAACTCTGCACCCATGTTTCTGCCACCTGCCAGGGGAACAGGCCAAATGCCCAGCATTGGTAGCATTTTTTGTCAGAAGTCTGGCCCTGTATCACATGCACATCCAAGTAGCACTCGGGAGACTGTGGGCCCCAGCACAGGAAGGGGCGAGGCCTGGCACTGCTGCAGTCCTCTAGGTGTGATCACAGTCCTGGGTGTCCTCAGGGGTTTACCTCAGAGTCAAGCTCAAAGGGAAGCCCTGAGCACGTGCCACCTGCTTCACCCTGGCAGCTCAGCAGCTCTGTCAGAATACTTTTGCCTGCTCAGTGCAGCCTCACATCACCCTGGAAAGGGCAGGAACAACGCTGCCTGGCATGGATGCTCATCAGGCATCAGGCTGGAAGATCAGGTGAAGAGCACGTGTCTGCCCCAGATTGGTGATAGGAAGCTGGGGCTGGGGCTGGGGCTGAGCCCCGTCACTTCTCTCAGGACACTCGCTTCCTTGAGCTATGAGACTAGCTTTCTGGATGCCGGGACTGTAGCTGCCCACCACCCTGCCCCTGATGTGCACCAGATCCTCGGCCATCTGGTGAAACCCAGGCCCGCACTGACCCACGCTCGTGGCCTACCCAGCAGGGACTGGAGTGTGCTGCTGCACTGCTGGAGCCGGTCGCCTGGGTCGGAAGTTGGGAAGAAGACAGCGGCCGGCAGGCCGCTGGCGGGGGGGTCCAGCCGGAAGCCCACAGCAGTGAGAAGGGCCTGCCAGCCAGGGATGCCGCCCACTTTGTTTTCCACACTCTGCTGGGAGGTGTACATCGCATTGCGCTGCCCGTTCTGGATGCGCTGCAGGGATTTCTCCACCTGGCAAGCAAACAGGAGTCAGAGACTTTGCTAGGCCGGCTTCTTCTCCGTGTGGCTTTAAGGGAACATAGAGCTCCAAGAATGAAGCCAGTACAGGCCCAGGGACAGCAGCTGGTGTGTCGGCTGCACACCTCAGAAGGAAGGATGCTAACAGGAAGATCTGTGGGCATGCTGGAGGATTCTGTCCTTTCCCTAGCAGGAGGGGTCCTGCTCCGGACATTAAAGGAACTGGCCTGAAAACCAGTCTCAGGACAGGGCCTGCCTGACTCATGGAATGGCTCCTTGTCACTATGGAATACATTCTGGGCCCTCAGCATCTTCTTTGCCCATAGCACCTCTGCCACCAGACTGTGCTCATGTGCTCACCTCAGAGCCTTGGCAGGGAGTATCTTCCTGTATTTCCCATGTTTCTCGTACTGCATGGCATCTGGCCTTTGTACCAGTGCCTACAGCTGGCCTGGCCTCTAAACCTAAAGAGCTCTTTGTCCTCTTGCCCATACTCTCCTCCCCTTAAAGTGGCCCCTGTCTCCCAGGCCTCAGCAGATGCCTGAGAGCTGGGGAACTTGCCTAGTGACTTTCATTCTGTGCCAGTGAACATGCTGGCAGCACTACACGTGGCCTTTCATGCACTAACCCCCATGGCCTCCCTAGGAGAAACTTTGGGCCTAAGATGTCACAGGCACTGAGGCTTTCCTCAGAGGGATACTGAGATGCTAGGGTTTGGACATCCCAGGTAAAAGGAAGTGGCCACTTATACCAAGCAGTGGGAAGTAAGACATTCCCAAGCTAGTAGGCCCTTGGGCCCGCTGGGTTGAAGAAGTACCCAGGGTAGCGAGAAGGTAGGGGTTGGTGAACTTGACCATGACCTCCATATCCATCCAGGAGATGAAGTCAAAGAGGAGAAATCCTTTCAGATCATGTGGGTGAGCTGAGAGGCCTGGTCTGGGGAAGAACATCTGTGGGAGTAAAGGAACTTTTTTTTTAACCTAAGAAAAACAGTCCAGGCTATTTTTGACAATGAGCAAAGACTTAAGGGGCGGTGGGGACCTGGGAAGGGCCCCAGTGCTCAGCAATAGAAAGGGCAGCTTCCAGATACAGGCTCGCATCGGTGGCACCATCTCCTAACACCCTATAGGTCTGTGGACACATTTGCCTATAAAAGGGCTGTAGGATGCTCTGGGCCTAACCTGACAGCTGCTTGCAGAATGGCTAAGAGAGGCCTGCTTGCCATATGCCAATTACTGGCAGGTCTGAGAACATTCCTCTGGGGCACATTGAGCTTGAGCAAGAGCCACAATTTGTCATTAGAAGTACACAGAGTACCACCCAGGCGCAGGCCCAGGCTCCTGTGGTATACAGGACCTACTCAGGCCTTCTCCATGAGACAAGGGGTTTGCACGAACCAGGGGGCCCAGCTGTCTGGAACCCAGTGCACTTCCAGGCCTACATGGGACTCTTCTTTGGGTCCTCCCCCTTGAATGTGGAGAGGGTCATGGTACATGCAGGTCTTGGCCTGCAAGGTGACAGTGGGGCAAGATTCTGGACATGTTGTGGCTACATCCACAAAGGCCAGGCTAGATGAGGGTTTGTCTTACTACCCCACTACTCTAAAAGACTAAGAATTGTACATGAGGCCATCCAGGCCTTCCTCACGATAGCCCACCCTGTGTCCTTCAGGGTATACTTTCATCCTGCTCCTTTCCTCTTTTCCTCAGCCCAAGTTTGCTCTGCAGAGCCAGTTTCTCCCTTACTTTTTGCTTTTACTTTTTCAAATAAAGTTTGCTACCATTAAAAAAAAAAAAAAAAAAAAAAAAAACTTACAAAGGATGAGACACAAATTGTGTCGCTGTTTCTTGACCTAATTGGTAACTTTTCAATGTTTAGGTGATACCAGGACCCCATGGGTCCTCTCACGCAGACCCTGGAAATACGGACGTGGGTCAGGGGCACAGTCACACTTCTAACAGCATATGACAGAAAGACCACAGCATATGATAATAAAATACTTGTTAGCTACTAGGGCCTACTGTGTGCCCCCCACTCACATTTTCTTTAGCCCTCACTATGATCTTAAAATGTTAGTTTCATCACTCCCTTCGATATGTGGAAGTTAAAACCAGGAGTTAGTGACTTGCCCAAAGCCAAGGAAAACACTGCCTCTGTCGCTCAGCCACCCTCTAGTCCTGGGGAGGCATACACCATCCATCTGCAACAGCTTTCACAGAATGCCTCATTCATGTTCCAGTGCCAGAGAAACCCCAGCCCTCCCCTTTTCAGTTCACTTCCAACCAGCTCTTGCTGGCTCCTTCCATGGGCACAGCCCTGAGGGACAGTCCCCTAGTGGCCTCTTACCAGGTGCAGCAGCACTCTCAAGGCATCCCGTGCATGCTCTGGGTGCTGTAGGATCTCTGTGAGGGCCTGGCCAATGAGTGAGGAGGGACTGTTCAGCTTCACATCACTTCCAATGAGAAGGAAACCTGTAGAAAGCATGAGCCACCTCAGCAGTGGCTTGGGGCCCTACCCAGCTCTGACGCCCAAGCACAAAGCAATGTTCAGGTTAATTTAGTGGAGAGCCTATCCCAGGCAGGACATCCACCTGCCACAGAGTCCTATGTCTCTTTCCTTCTATGTCCTTTCCTCTTCATGAATAAATAATGTTGCACTGTTCAAGTCAGTGAAGACTGCAAGGTTACAGTGAAGAGAGCTTGTGAGGTACCTCCCAAAGAACAACTTGCTTTGCTTTCCCTAAAATTCCTCTGCATCACTCTGTCCTTGGACCTTGCGGGCAGGGGTACTAGAAGATGAGCGAGCCAGGGAACAGGAGCTCTTGAGACCTAAGAATGAGCAAACTAAGCCTGGGAGGACAAACATCCTCCCCCATATCAGTGCTCAGCTCTTGGGTTCCCTACCCAGCACCCCTCTATCCACATGGCCTGTGGGTAGCCTGCCCCTGTCTTTATGGAAATAATCTACTAGTAGAATGAGCACTTCTAAAGTTGGCAGGGCAGAGAAGGGGGTCTAGCTCATTGTCAGAGTGCTTGCCTAGCTAGTAAGAACAAAGCTCTGGGTTTAGTTCTGTTGTTTTGGATCTAGATGTCTCGCAAGAGTCTCCTGTGCTGAGGCAGGCTTCTGGGAGTGAATGAATCATGGGGGTGCTACAGCTAACCTGCTGTTAAAAGGTGAGGCTGGGTTAGAGGTGAGTCACTGGAGTCATGACCTGAGGGACACCTCTCCCTCCCGGCTTCTCTCTGCTTCCTGGGTGCCATGGTATGAGCAGCTTTTCTTCCCTGGTCTGCTATGTGGTTTCTTTAAGCCTTCTGAATGGGGACTGAAAGTTCAGAACTATGAGCAAACATAGACCTCGCCTTTCTTAGGTTGCAGGTGTCAGGTGTTCTGTTCCAGTGATGAGGAATATACCTAGTGCAGATTTTGGTACTGAAGGAGTAGGGTTGTTTCTGTGACTCTTTCTGACCATGTGGTTCAGAAACATGAAGAACTGGCTCACAGAAGGAGCTTAGACAGGTTTAGAGATGCTGCCTAGAAAAGCTGTTATGGTTTATATATAGTTGTCCCCCCAAAGCCTCATGCAATCATGGGGCGTGGCTTCTATAGATTGAGACTTGATTCATGATCCCTGGAATTGTGTTTTAGTACTGATGGGATTATTGGTCTGAGTAAGGCTAAGACTATGGGTGTGGTCTAGGGCGGATATCCTAAGGCAGAGAGCCTGAATATAATATAAAGAGCAACAGAGAAACAGATTTGAGCTGTAGCTGTTACTCTGCTGCCGTGTTTGGCTGGCTGCCTCTGTCACCATTTGTTGCTGTTCTGCCACCATGAACTGAATTTTCTCTGCCCTGTTCCACTCAGCCTTGGGCCAGCCGAATATGGACTGAAACCTCCAGTAACTACAAACTAAATAAACCTTTCCTTCCTTCGTTTTGAGTGTTGGGTATTTGTCCCAGCCACGAGTAAAAAGTAACTAAGACAAGAGCCTAGAATTCTGTGAACCAAGCTTAACGAGAAAGTCTGGTTGGAGTTCAGAGAACTAGAATACTGATGCAAATGCAGACAGCAAAGACCAAGGTCAGGAGGTTTCAGCTGGGAATAAGAGCTGCACTGGCTGCTGTTGGTCTCAATATCATGTGCATTATGCTGTGGCAACACGTTTGTCTGTGTTTTGTTCATGTGGCTGTCGATGACTGAGATTAGGGGCAGCAGACTAGTCTAGAAGAAATTTCCAGGCAGACAGTGTTTAGGGCTCAGCATTGGTACTGTTTGCTGCTTTTAGTAAGCTTCACACTGAGAAAGGGGAATGAAAAGCTCATTTACAAAATTCTGAGTTTCACCAGGAATGACTCTCTGTAAAGGTAGGGCCTGTAAAGTTTTTGTCAAGGAGAGCTTGGTTGCTGAAAAGGTTGCCATTAAAAAGAAGCCAAGTACTCAGCATTAGGACAACAGAAAAGATGTCTTGTTGGCATTGCAAGAATCAGTAAGACTCATTTCTCAGAGTGAAGGGTACAAAGCTATAAAACTTTCACTTGAGGAGACAGTTTCCAGGCACTCTGCTTCAAGTGAGACACTTAGGACATTGGCTCTTTGCCCATTCAGGCACTTGGGAGTCCTCTGTAGCTATGATTCAAGGGGCCCTGGCTACTGGTTGAGGTGGCAACACATTTTGCTATCTCCATGTGGTGCTGGTCTTATGGGCATGCAGAGTGCAACAGTTGTGGGGTCGTAGAAGCTTCCACTCAGCTTTCAGGGAGTATGCTTCTGAGAGGGCAGTGCGTAAAGCTGTGAGTGAAGCAGAAAGTGCAGTGGAGACTCAAGCTAGTTGGAGAAGCCAGGAACATAGAATCTGAAGAAAGCCACAGACATTGAGAAAAGACACACTGAGATAGACCACGACAGTTGCAATGGGCAGTTCTGCAGGAGGGGGGCCACCCAAGCTCTTTGGAGTTCACCATTTTGTCCCAGGTGCCAGACATGGAGGATTTAATGTTTGCTTTGCTGATTTTTAGTCTTGTTTTGGTCCCATTCTTTTCTATCCCCATTATGGTTTGGAAAATGATATCAATGTGATCCAGATTTTAGAGGAAGTGTTAGGATGAAGGTCATTTTGTTACCATGTTTTAAAATATGTACACAAATTGTATAACTTTTGCCTAAAGCAATAAAATATAGCTATTTGGAAGTAACATTTCTGATGTTCTTCCTTGCTGGCCTTCTGCTTGACGCCAGCGGTTCTCAACCTGTGGGTTGCAACCCTGGTGAGGGTCAAACAACCAAAACACAGGGGTTGCCAAGAGCCATTCCAAATCATAACTGTAACAAAATTACAGTTTTGAAGTAGCCACCAAAATTATTTTTTGGTTTTGGGTCACCACAACATGAGGAACTATATTGCAGGGTTACTGCATTAGAAAGGTTGAGAACCACTGCCCCAGGGCATCCTGGGGCTACAGGACATTATAGACTGGAGAACTAGGAATGTGTAGACAGTGAGAGGTTGGTGGGGTCATAGCTAGACTTGTACTTGATGGCCCTGGCCTGGACGGCAGGCTCTTTCAGCCTGTCGAAGGCTGCTGCATGTCCGCTGTGGTACATTTCCAACAGGGAGTCCAGGGGAGGCAGGTGGCCGCATGGAGCTGAGAGGAGCTCTGCGCCATAGCCGTCGGCTTCCATGCCTGCTGCTGGCACATATTACAGGACCTTCTCTTTCCACTCCCCGCATGCTCTGCGCAGGCAGGGCAAGCACTGCACACTCACACACACACTCCTGGATTTTCCAGGACTTACAGTGCCTTGTGTTCCCCAAGACAAGGGAGTCTACGGCTTACAGATCCTTCTCAGTGCAGTCAGGCTGGTACCATTGGTACTACCTCATCACCTTGTTGTGGTACCACTGAGGACACTGAGCTTCAGAGTGGGTGAGGAGCCTGTCTTAGATTGCACAGCCACAGCACACAGCACACAGCTATCTTCATCCTAGTCCTCAGCCAAATCAAGGGTCTTTACTTTTTTTTTAACCAACATGAGATTTTGAAGGAGGGTACCACTAAGCAGGCCACTCAGTTTCCAATACCAACTCTGCATTGGGACTCTGATGGCAAAGGTCTGCTGCTCCCTGGCCTAAAAGCAGTTTTACTACCATAGTAGAGACCACCCACCCGGAAGAGTATAAGGTGTGGGCATATAAGTCCCCTCTCTGTATCTGCAACAGCTGCTCTCACCCTGCAAAACGAAGTTGGGAGTGGTGGGTCTGACCTACCTGCCCAGTTGGAGGGGTGTGAGAGGGCCTTGCTGCTCTGCACCATTTTCATGGCCTCTCCCAGGGCAGCACTGGCCTTCAGGCCATTCAGCAGGGACGAGTAGAAGGCGTGGATGAACATCTTGGAAGCTGCCACTGGCACTGGCCACAGAGACACGAGGACACACTGTGCACCAGCAGCCAGGAAGGCTCGTGTCAGAGCCACCACCCCGTCAGCAGTGACCCGGCTGTTGGCCTCCTGGGAGGAGCCAAGTACCACGAGCTTCACAGGCAGCCGCAGGTCCAGGAGGTCAGCAGCTGTGAGCAGCAGCTCCCGCAAAGGTGGGCAGTCTGAGATGCTTTCACCATCACTGGCATCATCCTGTACCCGCAGGGACTCAGGTATTGTATAAGGGTGGCCGAAGGAGCTCTTGCTACTGGCAGGGTTGCCATCTACACTGGGTGTGAGGACCAAGGCTGACAACTTCCAGGAGATATGGGTGGCAAAGTGGACACACTCAGCCTGGGTCAGGGCACTCATGACCCTCTCCTTGGTGGCCACACTGCCCACCAAGGGCTGGCAGCCCAGCAGCTCAGACACCATGTAGGCCTCCTCCTCAGCCGATGGCATGGGGCCCCACAGCCACCTGTCCATCACTGATGATGGGAGCTTGGGGTTGCCGATGACAGCCGCCATGGAGGTAGAGCTGGAGTACGTGGGCGGGCTCTTCCTCAGGTGACTCTGTAGGGGAGGATGCACAGACAAGTCACTGTTAGACAGGGAAGGTGGCCCCATGTCACAGAAGTATCTGTCTCTTGGCAGGAGCAGGGACCCTTCCTGTAGACCATCCTGACACAGCTGGGAAGAGGCACTACAGGGCAGGTATGAGATGACTCTGGCTCTTGTGTTCAGGCCCATTTTGAAGAAGTGACCAGCTCATGATCAAAAATGACCAGCTCAGAGAATGACTGTTTAAACCATGCAAGTGAGTCTTAGGGAAGATGGGGCCAATTAGAAGCTGTATAGGCTGAAAAGAGTACCATGCCACCTTACATGCTCCCAAATAATATTGCTGAATTACAAAGTCAGGAAAGCTTTGAGCTTTGTTGGGGCCTGCCCAGTCCTAGTTATTCTCTAGAGCTATCATATCAGGTGTCAGGCATCTGTATCAAAAGCAGGTTGAAAACTTAGGGTAAGTCAGGTTATTGGGAAACAGGTGCCCTAACAAAGTTCAACATTTTCCTTCAATGATAATTCTTTTCTTTTCTTTTTTCAGTACCGGGATTGAACTCAGGACCTTGCACTTGCCAGGCAGGCACTTGTGCCACTGAGCTATCTCCCTGGCCCCTCTTCATAACTCTTGCCGCGTCTTGTGAAACATCAAGTTGCAAGTTATTTCTAAGTAAATATGGAAGTTCTCATTGGTGCCACCTTAAGCTGCATAACAGAAATGCTGGGCTTGCTTGGAAACAAGCTTCCTCCAAATCACTGGATGAGCTAGCAAGTAGTCCCTCACTGTTGCCATGAAAACAGAGGCTTTCTGCAGGATGACACCCTCTGATTTCTCAGTGGAACTGTGAAGATGCCACTGGCCACTGGGTGGCACATGGTAAGGAAGACCAGCTCCCAGCTTGCTGGGATCCACAGCCAGTCACAAAGACAGAACTGAAGAATCCTTTCTTTTACTTTGATCTATTTCTGTCTTGCGAGAAAATACACAATTTGGCTACAAACAGTCAAAATTAGGATCTCCAAAAGGCATGAGCCAGAAACTCAGCCCGTGTGAACTACCAACCACCAAGTTTAACAAAGGGGCCAACAAGGACCTGTGGGGCCCCTGTGCCTCAGGCCTGAGGCCTCAGTTCCACCCCAGAAGCAGCCCCAGGGCTCTGCACATTACCTTAGAATATGGACCAAGTGAGCGGATAGCAGGCACGGCGATGAGGGTGAAGCGTTCATACAGGTACTCGTTGGAGGAGCTGCCCTTCAGGAGGGCAAAGGGGATGAGGTAGAGTTCCCCCTCCAGAACCAAGACCAGTTGCCGGTGCCGGCCCACGGGGCCACTGGAGTGCATCAGGCCCTGTGGAGCAAGCACAACAAGATGACCCATAACCTCAGGATGCCGTGAGCATCCTGAAACCCAGCCAAAGAGTAGAACGACGACCAGGCAGATCCAAAGCTGCACTGACAGTGGGGTGTGGGAACTGCTGGAGCACTCCTGAGAGATGTGCTTGCCCTAGGCCTGGCTGGGTGGGCACAGTGGGGGCTTCTGCTGACTGGCAGGAGAGGAAGTCAGAGGACAGTTTCCTAAAGCAGATGACCCGGGACAGGTGGCAGACTAGTGTCACAGCCATCATGGAGGTAGCCCATAAAGACAAGGGTGGACGCTAGGAGATCCAGATGCTTTTTGGGGTATGATGGTGGACCACAATAGTGAGCCCAGGAATGTGACAGCACACAGGTCTTGAAAGCAGCATAGGCACAACCCTCTCAAAACAGGCAGCCAGGACTCAACAGCGTGTGATGTGGTCTCCACTCCAAGGGACAAGAGGCTAGAGACACAGGAGAGAAGGTTCAAGGGAGTAGGATGGCGTCTCCTGGAGAAGGGCCAGGGGCTGGGTGGGCCCTGGGACCTTTGTGACCTCTGCTGCTCTTCTGAGGAGACAGACAAATGACGACTCATTCCATTTCTCTATGGGTGCATTCACTTCCCAAAAGGCCAGTGATGGAGACCGAGGTCTGGGAATCAAGAGGAAAAGGAGGCCTCTGTGAGTACTGGATCCACCCAGCTCAGGCAGTGCAGCCAGGAGATGCAGCCATTACCTAGCAGCCTGGAGGGAGGGGACAGGGGCACAGACAACCACAAGCCTCTGTCCCCCTCACCCATTCTGCCCAGGCAGAACTGACAAGCCGTGCCCCCAAGAAGCAAACAGGCTTGTGTGACCCAGCTGCCTGCTGCCCTGGGCACTTGGCTGAGGATGGCAGAAGCACTCAGCTAACCCAAAGTGACATATGCCTGGTGGGACATCCAGGATACACATATCTCCATGACTTAAAAAAAAATTCTAGCTATACTGAAAGAAAGAAGAAATTAAACTTGCTAGGCCAGGTTTGTTTTCAGAGCACTTTACCAGGAAAGGCTTCAGGAAATACAGTTACTACAGGAAGAGAAAACCAAGCTATAATGCAGTGGACCCAGTGCTATCCAAGGGTGATTCTGGGTCTGCACCGAGAGTGAGCAGAGCTGCAGGCACCGTGGCCCATATGCACCACGTGCACCATGTCCCCTGCCAGGGCTTCTGGCTGGACCTGCAGGGGCTGTAGCTCTGGTGTCCCTGTGGAAGGCAGTGCTAATTATGCTGGTGAGCGTGCCAGTAAACTTGGACATGAGACCTGGGTCAGCAGCTGTAATGGTGACAGATGCTTACTACTCCATAAGAGCTGTGCTGCAGATATGTAGGCAACATGGTATGTGAGGGGGGTGTCGGCTTCCTGCCACATGCAAAAGTAGCCTACTCTTGGTCGTCACACACCGCTGACAAGGCTTTGACAAACTGTCATCCCCAGGGCTGCAGGTTCTCCCTGAGCTCCTGCCTACCCAAGCCTACAGCCTAGGCAGGCTTGGTTAGGGATCATGCTACAGGCCACTGACCTCTCTTGCACACACCTCTCATGGACACACCCCTGGTCACAATAGCACTTTTCCATGGGAACCAAAAACAGACAGTGGAAGGCTTGGTAGGAGCTATAGTTTGTATCTAGATGTCCCAGCAAGGCCTCATGTGTTCACAGGTGGGGCTGACTGGATCTTAGGTGTATGGATATTGGGAGTAAGGGTGTGTGGTACTAAATTAGTTCACTGATTGAAGCCAGCAGAGTTCCATGTGTGACTGAGTGGAGTCACTGAAAACAGCAGCCCCGCCCTGGGTGTGGAAGGATGGGCTAAAAGGTGGAAGGGAGGCTGCTGCTTGCTGCTTTGCTGGCTCCTGCCTGCCTTGCCATGGCCTGCTTCTTTTTGATGGCCCTCTGGCACGCCACCTTGGTATTGGAGATCACTGATTACAGACTGAAATTTCTATAAAATGTTAGGTGAAATAAATCTTTCTTCCTTTTACTTTGAGTAGTGGGTATTTTGTCTCAGCAGCAAGAAAACAGGACAGATTTTGATACTAGGAGTGAGATTATTGTTATGACTGTAGCAAATCAAAAGGGTTTTAGGATCCTTTGGAATTGACTTATAGGCAGGGGTTGGGGATGTTAGCTGAAGCAGCAGCCCTGGAATTCTGTAAGATGAACCTGATGGGAGATTCTGGGCATAAGCTTAGAACAGAATGTTGATACAATGCAGCTGGAGGAAACCAGGCAGAAGAGGTTTTAATTGGGAAGAC
>PVJA010015428.1:0-45448 GCA_004027025.1 Myocastor coypus | reverse complement strand
TTTTTTTTTTTTTTTTTTTTTTTTTTTTTTTTTTTTTTTTTTTTTTTTTTTTTTTTTTTTTTTTTTTTTTTTTTTTTTTTTTTTTTTTTTTTTTTTTTTTTTTTTTTTTTTTTTTTTTTGTGGGACCAGGGTTCGAACTCACGACCTTGCACTTGCCCAGCAGGCACTTGTGCCTCGGAGCTATCTCCCCAGCCCCAAATACATATTGCTTTGGTTGATTTATTTATTTTTTTCTTATTTCAGAACCCTTATTCATTTATTCACTAATTTTTATGGCTGGCTCAGCCTGCCCCGAGGGCAGGACAGGCGCAGCATGTGGTGCCGGGGATCGAACCGCAGTCCCTGAAGCCGCCCACACTTTCCAAAGCAGGCGCTTTAGACCACTGAGCCATCCCGCCGGGCCCTTCCACACTTCTCTTATTCGAAAGCTTTCCCTGTAGTGCACTCAGGCTTATAGAGGCTTATTAGTTAATGGTAACTGACTTAAAAAACATTACATCCCCTGTGTCCTAATACCGCTCAAGGCTTAAGGATTTATGTGCAATGTGTGTGTTCATTTTTTATTTTGGGAATGGTGTGGGAATGTTAATGGTAGAATCTAAAATAAGTAAATCACGACTGTTCTTTAGTCTCAGAGGTCTTAGTTGCAAACTTTTATGAACTTAGGAAAGGCTTTATCTTATATTTTAGCTTTTCTTCAGATTACTTGATTGGTATGGATTAATAGAGTAACACATGATAAGTATTTTGTCCAAATTCACATGTGTCATTTATGAAGAATAAGTTCTTATATAACTATTTTTGTCTATTTTTTAACTTTTTAAAAATCATGGGCTATTTACTCAGCAATACTGTTAATGCATCTTGCTTAATTTTTTAGAAAGGCCAGCTGGGCAGACCTATCTTGGATGTGCCATATTGGAATGCAAAGCCAGCTCCCATGCCTAACATTGGATCAAAGTATGGAAGAAAAGCCACTTGGATAGGTGCAAGTGGGGACCAGACTTTCTTACGAATTGATGAGGCACTTATTAATTCTCATGTGCTTGCTACATCAGAAATTTTTGCCAGTAAACACATAATAGGTAATACTAATAACAAACAAATCCCATCCCTCAACCCTGTGCTGAGATGTCATATATGCTGACATATATTTTTTGTTTTTTCTTTTTGTCTGAAGAAAACTAAATGAAGCATTTATATTTATATGTGTATGTGAGCTTGAAGAATGGAATAATTGAGAAATCTAGAAACCAGAACATTCATGAGATAGTGGTTGAAGTATGAGCGAAATTGCAGTAGTTTAAAGAATACTGGAGTGAGGAATTTTTCTGTGCTATTTCTTGTTAAGCAAATAATAGAAATTAATTTTTATGTGATGTTCTCATCAAACTTTTCAGTTTCATTGAAACCAAGGTATCACCCCATACCTATATCTATGATACCATGAGTAATTAATTACATAACAGATATAGCATGGGGATTAGGACCATGTGTTAAAGATTTAGATAGCAAGAGATGGTCCTAATACTGCCACTTAAAAATTTGTTAGTTAAGCTTTGCATATATGTTTTGCCTTTGAAGTTATATTATGTAATTTATATGTTTTAGAGAATATGAAAAGGTTATGTATATTAAAACTGTGCATATTATCTTCTTAGGCTTGGTACCTGCTTCTATATCAGAACCGCCACCATTTAAGTGTCTTCTGATAAATAAAGTGGATGGGAGTTGTAAAACGTTTAATGACTCTGAGCAGGAGGATCTACAAGGATTTGGTGTGTGTCTTGATCCTGTATATGATGTAATTTGGAGGTAAGCACAGGTGTTTATAAAATGTAGTATGCAAATAAGTTTTGATCAGATTGTCTTCTTTTGGTAGCAAAAACTTCATATATATGCAGATTTTTCACACACAAGAATTGTCTTGTGTAACTGAAGCCATTCATAGCCAGTGCCTTAGGTGGGAAAAAAAAAATGCATTTTGAGCTGTCCTACAAAGGTTTATCCCAGATCCATGACTTGCTTTCTTTTTCACTTTGGAGAAGTTACTCTATCTCTTTTTGCCTCTATTTTTCTCATTAATGAAGTGGAGATAGTAATAGTATAGAGGCATATAGTAGTGGTTGTTTACAAATGTTTGCTGCTATTAGTTTTACTTTAGAGAATGTGTCTGTTATTTTTTGTCAATAATCCTGACATGCTGCTGGCTACCTGGCCATATTCCTGTCTATACTGAATAGAATTTATTTCTTGTATGCATAAACATCTAAGTAACTGTGTAAATAGAGAAAATTATGCCAATAGTGTATAATAAATAAGAAAATTGAGTTTACTCTTTAGGAATGTGCATAATAAAATATATAGACATATAAGTAAATAAATGTATGGATTATATCTATGTCTATATATAGCGTACATGTATTTATATGTGTATATATTACTATGTAGTTACTATATGTGTAGTCTTACTATGTAGTTCAAGTTAGCCTTGCACTCAGTACCCTATGATGGCTTGAAGTTGCAGTGTTCCTCCTGCCTCATATATAGAGATATAAACAAAGGTATACAGGAGACTTAATCAAGAAATTATCTTGTATTTGTTTAAAATTTATTTGTGGTATATTATATGTAGAAGAACAAAGAAAAATTGTATTTTTCTGTTCCTAGCTTTAGGAACTAGTAGGAAGGGAATATAACCTGCTACCAGAGTGATTTATCACAAGGCTGAGTTTCTCTTTTTCTTTCCGTTTTTTCTTCCCTTTTGTGTTTATTTGGCTGTGCTTATTTCTGGTAAATAAGAATTCTGCTAAGTTGAATGTTTTAAGTGACATGAGTGAGAAAAGGGAGAATATTTTTTCTTCTTTCCTCTGACCGAGTCTGCTTGTGTTTTCATCAGTTGCCAAGTCTTTATAAGCCATAGTTTCTGTTAATTATAAGGTTTACATTCAGAATAATGGAATTATAGTGCTTCCTAGAGGGCTGATCAACTCAGTTCATCATTTGGGTATTCTGTCAGAACTCTTAGAGGCCAGGAATGGAATTTAGCAGCTTGTACTTTATAATTCTTACTCAGGAAAAAGTGCTGTGATTGACAATCACAGTAATATTATCTCTTCAGTATTGATGAAACAATATAAGTTAAAACCTTGAAATGTGAGAAAAAAAGGCAGGAATTCGTGGAATCAGAAGTATTACAAGTAGGGAGAGCATAGTAGGCCGAAGTGTGCTCATATAAGCAAGAGCTTGATGGTATTTTAGGAATTTGAAGGAAGTCATTATAGTTAAAGCAGTATAAATTAGTAGCATGAAATGAAAGCGGGAAAAACAAGGTAAGGGCATGTAGGACTTTGTAGGCTAGGTTAAGGAATTTGTATTTTCTCCAAAACAACTCTTGCAAGAAAGTGAGCAGGTAATAATAATATTATACTTAGTATGGAAAAAAGGATCAGAAAGAGGTATTATGATGAAAGCTAATGCATAAATACAAAGGAAAAACAGTAACTTAGACTAGCATAGGTAGTAGGAAAGATGGAAAGTAGTTGTGATATTTTGGAATAGAACTAAATAGACTTGTTTGTGCTTTGATGCTCAAATGTTCGTTGATATTTTCCTCAGTTACTTTATCTCCTGTTGCTCTGACGAAATACCAGACATTGATAAGTAAAGAAGTAAAGGTTTATTTAGCTCACAGTTTGTGGAGGTTTCAGTGGCACTAAGGCAGAATGGCACATGGCAGAGGACAACAGTTCACTGTGGCAGCTAATGGCAAAAGTAACAAGAGCAAAAAGAAAGAGCAGCTGCAAAGAGCAAGCCTCTTTCCCTTCCTTATAATGTGTCCAGGCTATCTGCCCCAGGATGGTTGTAGCACTCACCCATAAACCCAACCTTGGATTATGAATTAATCACAAACTCTGGAAGCCCAGCCTATGACTGTCTGAAGCTTCTGGGGACATCTAGACACAAATCGTAACACTATCTGAGTAGACATTGGTGCCCCTAATTGATTTAGGCAAGGCAGTGTCAAGTGTTTGTCAAAACTTCTGTATTTATTTAGTTTTATTCATCTTAATGAGAAAAAAAAGATAAAATAACAATGAAATCATTTCAAAACAGGTTAGTAGGATGGTTACAGTAATTTATACATTGTATATTGTTGTCCTCTTAGTAGTTATTGTTTTAGAAATAGTAAGTTTGTGATCTAAGTGAAAATGTTAAGCCTCCCAAGTGCCACCACACCAGTCGTTACATATATTTTCTTTCAACTTGTCTTTTGTCTTTAAACACTTCAGTGGTGATTTTGTTATACAAGAGCATCCTATTTATATGTATGCATCAAATTTTGTTGTGTACAGTTGCTATATTTATGAAAGATTGCAAATTGACTACTCAAAGCATTTTATGTGTTTAATTACTTAGCTTAGATATGTAACAAGCTACATTTTACTTGTTTAAGTTGATTGTATTATTTTCTTTGTACTGTCAGTTAAATTTTTCAAATGAAAGTACATGTTGAGGTGCTTTAATTATTCTGTTTCTTAAAAGGTTTCGGCCAAATACCAGAGAGCTGTGGTGTTACAATGCAGTAGTTGCTGATGCCAGACTTCCCTCTGCAGCAGACATGCAGTCCAGATGTAGTATTTTAAGTCCTGAACTTGCCTTACCAACAGGATCAAGAGCTCTTACCACTCGGTCTCATGCAGCTTTGCACATTCTAGGTAGAGTCACTTTTCTGTGTCTAGTTAATTTGCATTGGTGTGTGCTGTACTGAAGCATAGGGTTTTTTGTTTAGAGTCTTTACATTTGTATATCATTCTATCATATTTATTAAACAATATTGTGCTAGATACAAAATTTGACATGTGGGCTATATCAACACCATGAAAGATTTATGTGTGCTTAGATACAAATCAGTTCAGGATGTGATTTCCCAAATAGATATAGCCTTAAAAACAAAAATTTTGTTTAACTTGAATATATAAACTTTTAGACATATAAATTAAATACATGTATAATTACTTAGGTACAAAAACATAACATGTTTTGTTTGTTTCTTATATAACACATATTATTTAGCACATGAGCTTGAATCCTATTTAATTACTTTGAGATGTAGCACTTTTGCAGTACATTTTTTTTTTTTTTGGCTTTTTGAGACAGGCTCTCACTGTGCAGTTGAGGCTGGCTTTGAGCTCACTTTTGTAGCCCAGGCTGGTCTCGAACTCGCAGTGATCCTCCTGCCTCAGCCTGCCAAGTGCTTGGATTACAGGCGTGAGCCACCACGTCCGGCTTGCAGTACATATTTTTTAATGCCTGGAAATTTTATATTAATCCACATAACTATCTAATGCATTGCTGTTTTGAGTGTGTTGGGAAAGGGCTTTGAGAGTCAAATCTATGATCTTCAAATGGCTCTGTGTGTCCAAGTCCTACCCATCCTATTTTTGAGACAGAGTCTCCCTGAACTGTCAAGGCTGGGTTCAAACTTGTAATCTTCCCATCTCAGTCTCTTAGAATACTGAGATTACAAGTGTATGTCATCATACCTCCCTGTTTAATTGTTTAAAAATGATCCGTGGACTAGGGATGTAAGCTGGCCCTAGTCTGTGTCCTCAGCCATGCCTCTCCCAAAAAAGCTGTTAAGTTTTACTTTTCTTTCTCTAGCATTTGTAATTATGAAATCATATGTTGTTGTATCTAAAAATAATAGAGAATAAGTAGAATTTCACAAATCAAACTGAATTGAGACAGTTTAATAGAAAAAACAACCTCAAACAGGCTCAGAGATTAAGTGATTCTAACTTTCAGAGATTCAGGATAGCAAAAAACTCATATAATATAAATTTAAATATGATAATTACCTAGGTAGAGAATATTTATTGGTTGTTAAGTGTTTCTTTATAAAACAGTTTTTTTACGTTCATTTTACTTATATTAATTTATCCTTGGTAGCAGTGGTGGCAAACCTTTTGGAGCTTTCAGTGATACAAACAGACCACTGTGGCTTGTGTGCCCTAGGTTTGCCTCCACCACTCTGTAGTACTTAGTATTATTAATACTATAGAATTTTTTTCTTCCTTTTATTTGTTGTTTTAGGTTGTTTGGATACCTTGGCTGCTATGCAAGACTTAAAAATGGGCATTGCAAATACAGAGGAAGAAACTCAAGCAGTAATGAAGGTTTATTCCAAAGAAGATTATAGTATAGTAAATAGGTTTGAAAGTATGTAGACATTGATTGAGGAAATATTATGCTATAAATAAAGTACATTTGTATATTTTAAAACACAGGTGATTATTTATATTTTCTAGGTCATGGAGGGGGCTGGGGTTACTCTGCCCATTCAGTGGAAGCTATACGGTTTTGTGCCGACACTGATATTTTACTTGGTGGTCTTGGTCTGTTTGGAGGTAGAGGAGAATATACTGCTAAAATTAAGGTAAAGTTTATTGATACTTTTATCATGTTTTGTTGAAGATGCTGGTTTTACATAGTTTATTATTTAAAGCTTCTTTTTAATTTTCTTTTTAACTCGGTTTACTTGTTCCTACTGTGTTCTTCTAAAAATAGAGAAAACATTGATAAACACTGATGCACTAGTATTAAATCAGTACTATTAAAAAATCAAGGGAAGGAAGAGATAAAGGATATAACAAAAAGTTGAGATGTGTTACATACATTTACCAGTTTCCTATTAGGAATATAATCATTATGTATTGAATGTAAACATGAAAATTGAAACAATAAAAAGTCAATAAAAAAGGAGGAAATTAAAGGAAAATGATTTTTCAGTAGTTGAAGACTGATGAGAGACTTGCAGTCAGTCTCAATTCCTTGGTATTGAACTTCTAGATCATCGAGAAATAGCAGTACCTTTTTATATGCCTACATTCTTACAATTATTTTAGACGAGCACAACTATTTTGATGCAGGGACATTTTGTTATACCTAAATTGTTTATAGCATCTTTAATGCCAAATACTATATAAATAGACATCATCACTCCAGGATTTGGAACTAGCAATAAGCTAAAGATAAAATAGAGTGGTAGTTCCACCTGGCAGGTCAACTAAAAATAAGTCAGAATAATAAATGTATTCTACCCCAAAGAGCAAGGAATTATCTGAAGCAAAATATATGTTTACTCTTCAAAAATTTACTTCAAAAATTTGAATATTGTGCTTCTCAGATTATATAATTTTGCTCTTTTTTTGTATTTTTCAGTATTATGCTTATATTCCATGTGGGAAATGGGTACATGCACATGATTTATGTTAATCACTTTTTCTTACCTGTTTCTCTTTCCTGTTTTCTCCCTTCCATCTATATCCTGCTCTGCTATCCATTTGAGAAAGTTTTGTCTCCCTACTTGTACTGTCTTTTATTATGCTATTTGTTTATATTTTTAATATCTCGTGTAAGATAAAAAGCCATTTGATACTTAAGTTTATATATCTGGTTCATTTTGCTTGACATGGTCTCAGTGACCATTTTCCCACAGTGACTCAAGTTTACCCTTTGTTATGACAGAGTAGTACTACATTATGTATAAGAACCACATTTTCTTTCTCCATTCATATGTTCATGGACATATCACCTGCTTTCAGGATTTAGTTACTATAAATTGTCCTGCACATGATAGTATTGTAATATGATATCTTTAACTCTTTCATGAATACCTAGAAGAGGAATAACTGGGATTAAAAGGAATTTCTAGTTTTAGTTGTTTGAGGACTCTCCATGTTGATTTTTTTTTTTTTTTTTTTGGTGGGACCGGGGTTTGAACTCAGAAGCCTGCACTTGGCAGGCAGGCACTTGTGCCACAGAGCTATCTCCCTGGCCTCCACATTGATTTTTCAATGTGGTTATATTAGCTTCCATTTCCATCTGTAATATAGAAGAGTGATTTGTTATTGTTTGATTTCTAATTGATTACTATTCTTTCTGGAGTAAGATGAAATCTGTATTTTAATTTACATTTTTCTAATAGGTAGAGATATGGTTGTTTATTATTTATTTCATTTTTGCTTTTTGTATTTAGTTTTTCTTATTTTAAAGAGAATAGAAAAATAATAGATAACACATTAAAAGCAATACACAATTTCAAAAAAAATAGGATGATAGGTATTAAGCAGTGGCTGTTATCTTGCAGTGTTGTCTTCAATCTAGTTGCTCAGATTACCAGGTATAAGCATGTAAAATTGATTAAAGTAAAAATTTTAAGCGTTAAGTGCTACTTAAAAAAAAAAAAAAACAAGAGAAATTACTGATTCTATCATTCAAGCTATCCTGTGTATAAACTATACATGTTTTTTTCCCTTCTTTTTTTCTTTCCTTTCTCCTTTCCTTCATGCCAATTGTTTATTCCTTTTACTGAATTTCTTCACCTTTTACTGTGTCAATTGTACTTTTCAGATTTTATTTACTCTTTTAGGTTTTTATAGTCAGGAGACAGTATATTGTTTACACAGTGAGTTCGATTTATTTCACGTATGATTGTAGACTCTCCATATACCTACAAAAAGCTTCAAGTTTATCTTTCTTTATAGCTGAATAATAATCCATTGTATAAAAATCCCACATCCTTATTACCCACAATTCAATTAAAGGGCATTTGGGTTATTTCCAAGATTTAGCACTAATAAATTATGCTATTATAAACACAGGTGTACATTTATCATTGTGGCATGATGTTTTTCTGGAAAATACCCAGAAGGTGAATTGCTGGGTTGAATGAGACTTCTAACCCTAGTTTTTTTTTTTTTTTTTTTTTTAGAATTCTCCACACTAGTTTCTGTAGTGGTTGTACCAGTCTGCACTTCCACTAACAGTGGAAAAGGGTTCCTTTTCACCACAGCCTCTCTAGCATTTGTTGCTTGTTGATTTCTTTGTGATACCCATTCTTTCTGGGGTGAGATAAAATCTCAGTGTTGTTTTAATTTGCATTTCTTGAATGATGAGAGCCGTTGGAACTTTTTTTATTTATTTATTTGCCAAATGTATATTTATCTCAGATGCTTTTTCTTGGATTTAGTCTTTAAGTTTTAGGAACTTGTTTCTCAAAGGGAAATTTATAGTGGTGAATTCTAACATTAGGAAAACAGAACAATTAAATACCTAGTGCTGCACTTCAGGCTTCTAGAAAAAGAAGAGCAAGTCCAGCCAAAAGCCTAAAAAAGGAAGGAAATTATAAAGGTCACAGCAGAAATTAATGTAATTGATGGGCTGGGGAGATAGCTTCATGGCACAAGGGCCTACCTTGGAAGTGCAAGGTCATCGAGTTTGAACACCGGTCCTGCAAAAAAAAAAAAAAAGAAAAGAAATTAATGTGATTGAGACAAAGGAAACAATACAAAGAACTAATGAATTCAAGAGTTGATTCTTTGAAAGTATAAGTAAAATTGATAAATCCCCAGCCAACCTCAAAAAAAGAAAAGAAAAAATTTATTAAGGAATGAAAGCGATAACATCACTACAGATCTGTGGAAACTCAGAAGATCATCAGTACCTATTACAAAAATCTTGAGCCTCATAGGATGAAAACACAAAAGAAATGGACAGATTCCTAGATATGTACAAATTACCAAAACTGAATCCAGATGATATAAAACTTTAGGATAACCCATTATCAGTAAAATTGAAAATGTAATGGAAAAAAACTTACCAAAAAGAAAAGCCTAGGTGATGATGGACTCACAGCTCAATTCTATAGGAAATTTACAGAAGATTTAATCCCAATACTCCTCAAACTCTTCAGTGGAATTAAAAAGGAAGCAAATCTCCCTAACTCATTTTAGAGGCAAGTATTACAATGATGCCAAAATCAGAGAAAGACCCAACCAAAAAAGAGAATTGTAGGCCAGTTTCCCTAATGAACAGATGTACAAATAATATAATATTAGCAAGTAGAATGCAGCAAGTCTTTAGGAAGATTATACAACAAAATAAATCCTGGGATTTATCTAAGGGATACAGGGATAGTTCAACGTATGAAAATCTGTAAGTTTAGTTCATCATATCAAAGAACAAAAACCAAAAACCACATAATCATCTCAATATATGCAGAAAAAGCTTTTGACAAAATCTAACACTTTTGTATAACCCTACAGAAAATTGGAATGAATAGTCTTTATCTCAATCTGGTAAAAGCCATCTTTGACAAATGAACAGCCAACATCATACTAAATGAAGAAAAACTGAAAGCTTTCTTTCTAAAATTAGATACAAGACAAGGATGTGTCCTCTGTCACCACCTCTATTCAAGATAGTCCTGGAAACATTACCGAGAGCAGTTAGACAAGAAAGAAAAATAAAAGAAATAAGAATTAGAAAAGTTTAATTATCATTATATACCTATGACATAATACTCTACAGCCAAAGCCCAAATAACTCCACCAAGTGGATCCTAGAATTAATAAACAAATTCAGCAGCACAGCAAGATATAATGTCAACACCCCAAGTCAGCATTCTTCTATACAAATAACAAACTTACTGAAAGAAAAATTAGAGAATCAACACTTTTTACATTAGCATCCCCCCAAAATTAAATATTTAGGAATAAACCTAACAAAGGAAATAAAAGACCTATACAATGAAAATTACAATACTCTTTTAAAAAGAGAGATTGAAGAAAAATTTCAGAAAATGGAAAAATATTCCTTGCTCATGGATAGGAAGAACCAGCATTGTGAAAATGGTTATACTACCAAGACTGCTGTACAGATTTCATGCAATCCTGATATAAATACCATTAGTCTACTTCACAGATCTAGAGAAAACATTCCTAAAACTCATTTGGAACCAAAAAAGACCAAAAATAGCAGCAGTAATCCTGGCCCAGCAAAGTCATGGCAAGAGGCATTGCAATCCCTGACTTTAAATTATAATACAAAGCTACTATGATAAAATCAACCTGGTGGCCAAAAAAAAAAAAAAAAAAAAAAAAAAAAAAAAAAAAAAAAAAAAAAAAAAAAAAAAAAAAAAAAAAAAAAAAAAAAAAAAAAAAAAAAAAAAAAAAAAAAAAAAAAAAAAAAAAAAAAAAAAAAAAAAAAAAAAAAAAAAAAAAAAAAAAAAAAAAAGGAAAGAAAATAAAAGAAAAAAGGAAAGAAAAGAAAAAAGCTCCTGGGAATCCATGAAATAGATTAGAAGATGCAGACACAACTATAAACACACACAACCACCTTATCTTTGACAAAGTGGTGAAACAAATTCACTGAAAGAAAGATAGTGTCTTTAATAAATGCTGCTCAAAAAACTGACTTTCTGCATGTCAAAAACTAAAACTAGATCCAGATCTATCATCTTGCACTAAAGTAAAAATGGTTTAAAGATCTAAACATTAAAATAGAGGACCAGCTAAATAACTCAGCATATTAAAGTACCTGCAAACAGGCACAGGGGCCAGGGGTTCAATCCTAGGGTCTGCAATGCTGGGCTCTGCCCCTGGGGCATGTTGAGATAGCAGTTGAGGCTGAGTGTGGTGGCATGTACCTGTAATCCCAGCCCTTGGGAGGCTGTAAGCAGACAGATCACTATAAATCTGATCTAATAGTGAGACCCTGATCACCCTGCAGACCTTTCCATAAAATACAGTTAATCAAAAAATAAAATTAAATTTTTCAAAAAAAAGAAACACCATACTTTATAGGGGCTGGGGAGATATCTCCATGGCACAAGTGCAAGGTCACAAGTTTGAGCCCCAGTCCTGCCAAAAAAAAAAAAAAAAAAAAAAAAAAAAAAAAAAAAAAAAAAAAAAAAAAAAAAAAAAAAAAAAAAAAAAAAAAAAAAAAAAAAAAAAAAAAAAAAAAAAAAAAAAAAAAAAAAAAAAAAAAAAAGAAAATACAACCAACCAACCAACAAACAAATAAATAAATAAATATAAATAAATAAAAATAGAAACACTAAATCTACTGGAAGACAAAGATAGATTTCTTAAAGATGTAGACATAAGCAGAGAGTTCATGAACAAAAAACAAACTACATAGGAAATACTTCAAAAAATCAACAACTGGGCTCTCATTGAAAACATTTTACATATCAAAAAAATTACCAACAGAGTGAAAAGAAAACCCAGAAATTGGATAAAGGCATTAACAATCACTCAGGGAGGGACTTCTATGTAGGATATATAAAGAACTAAAATAAACCAGGCCTTAGATTTCAAAGACTCAATCCAAAAATCTGTTTTTGTTACTGGTTAATTTCTTAATGATAGCCATTCTTTCTGGAGTGAGATGGAATTTTAGTGTTGTTTTAATTTCTAGAGTGACCAGAGACACTGAACATTTTATATATATTTAGTTGCTGTTTCTATTTCTTCATATGAGAAGTCTCTGTTCATTTCAGGTGCTCATTTTTAGATTGGGTCTTTCAGTTGCAGCTTGTGATGTTTTTACAGTTGTTTATATGTTCTGAATATTAGCCTTTTGTCTGAGGAATAGCTGTAAAATTTCCCATTAAGTGTGTTGTCTCTTTACTCTTAATGGCTTCTTTTGCTGTGTAAAACTTTTGTAGTATAATGATATCTCAGTTATTGATTCTTAGTAATATTTCCTCTATAGTGGGGATTTGGATCATAAAATCTTCACCTACATCTGTATCTTAAAGTGTTTGGACCTATCTTCTAGCTGATTATTTCAATTTTAATGCTTAGATATTTGATCCATTTGAGTTTTAATTTAGTGCATGTTGAGAGGTGTAGTGTCACCAGGTGGAAAACAGTTTTCTCACACCATTTATTAAGGAGTTTATTTTTCTTCCAGTGGAGATGTGTTTTTATCATGGTAACTTTGTACTAATCTTCAAATGAGTGATTATAATGCCCTCTGCCTTACCCTCATGGCTTAGAGTTGCTTTTGCGTTGCTATATCTCTTCTGGTTCCACAAGAACTTTAAGAATTATTTTCTCCAGTTCTGTGAGGGATGTAGTTAATATCTTGATCAAGATTGCTTTAAATCTGTGTAACAGTTTTGGAAGTATGGCCATTTTCCTTATATTTATTCCGCTTATCCTAGAATAGGGGTTATGCTTCCATATCCTCTTCGATCTTCATTTTCAGGGTGCTGTAGTTTTTAGTGTACAGTTCTTTTCTTTAGTTAGATTTATTCCTAAGTGTATTATTATTCTTGATTCTTGATGCTATTGTGAAAGGTGTAATTTCTTTAATTTCTCTCTCAGTGATTTTGTTGTTCATGTATGGGAATACTATTGATTTTTCTTTACTTTTATTTTTATAATTAATATATTGTATATTGTTGTCTTTGTCATAGTTATTCAGAGTACAAGATGCAAGTATGATTTCTTTTCTAAACATCATTAGTATAGATCTTATTGCACAAAGAGAAATTAACTGTATAAATACTCCAATAGTCTGTAACAGTAGTAGATTATCAGCTCATCTGGCATTACAGAAGCTGTTGACGAGCCTTTTACAACTTAGCATATCAATATGGCTTTCCTTTTTATACCTTGTGGTTAGACTTTTCTGCTGTTTAGTTAAGACCAAGATAAAGAAAGACCTATACTACAAATAATGTAACTTTTGTATCTGACAAGGTGTCCTCAGGATTTACCCTGAAAACATGTACTCCAGTTTGTAGTGCTTTTGTCAGTGTCAGCCATCTGGATGAATCATGGCCATTGCTTGACCAGTTTGCTCTTTGTGAAAGCGTGAGACAATCTTTTCTCTCTAGATGACTCTCCTTAGGCACACTGTACATCATCGATCACTTTCTTCACTTTCCTCTGCGGCCCCATAATCTTCTTGAACAGGAAATTTGGGACTCCACTAAGTTATAGGCCGTTATGGTGCAGGTTCTTTTATGTCCTGGGTCCTCACAGACCTTGGAGCCATAATATTGGCTATTTTTGTATCCCTTCTTTTTCTCTAATTATTTGGTCTGACAACTTAGGTTGTTAACCCTCCAGAAGAGAAGCTTAATGATATTATTCCCTGTAACATAGGCACTTGAGCTTAATATCACTATCTTTTTTAATATCACACACCATAGACATAAAAAGAAGCAGATATTTTCCATCAATTGTTAATATTCTAAACTTTAAATCACTATAGAATGTGAAAAAAAAATACACATTGTTACACAGAGATTTAGGAATTTAACCATTTACAAAATTGTAGCAGTATACTTCTATGGCCCCTTTTCCCTGTCTCATATTCTCTTTTATTACCTTTTTTCTTTTCTTTTTTAAACAAACATTTACTTGAGAGAGAATATAGCAATAATTGATATGACATTAGAAGTAGTGCCTAATTAGAAGACCAAAGTGATAGGTATTCCAAGCATGGTTTAAATATTACACATTGCTATACACATTGTATATAAATGCATGGTTTTGCCCCTACCATGTTTCCTAATTTTTCTCCTAGCTCTCTCTTAATTGTTTGATCCTTAAATTCTCACTTTCCATTTAACTATTTTATACCTTTCCATTTTTATTTCTTCTTGTGAGTTCTTATATTAAAGAGATTATATGATATTTGTACATGTAGGTCTGGTTTATTTCACTTATATGTTTAATAAGATACATCCACTTATATATGAAGCCTTCAAGTTTATCAGTCTTTATAGCTGAGTAAAATACTCCATTGTATAAAAACGCCACATCTATTTCATATATTCTTCAGGCTATAGGCATTTTGGTTGTTTCCAATACTTGGCTACCACAAATTCTGCTGCTATAAACATAGGTACACAATTATCACTATGATATAATGTTTTCAAGGTTCTTCTGTGAAAATTCTGAGTAGGGAGATAGCTGGATTGAATGGAATTTCCAGTTCTATGTTTTTAAGGAGTCTCCACACTGATTTCCATAATGATTGCACCAGTCTACATTCCCACCAACAGTGGAGAAGTGTTCCTTTCCCCCACCACAGCCCCTCCAACATTTGTTGTTGGTTGATTTCTTTATAATAGCCATTTTTTCTGGAGTGAGATAGTATCTCAATGTTGTTTTAATTTGCATTTCATGAATAGCTAGTGATGTTGAGCATCTTTTCATGTATTTATCAGCTTTTAGTATTTCTTTCTGTGGTAACTGTGTGTTCTTCTTGGATGCCCATTTCTCGATTGACTCTTTGAATTTTGGGACCCTAATACTTTTTAGTTCTTTATAAATTCTAGATAGAAGACTTTTGTCTGAGTGCTTGTTAAGATTTTTTTTTGAAATTTGTGGATTCTCTTTTTATTTTGTTGGTAATTTCTTTTGATGTTAAAAGCTTCTCAGTAAGAAGAGGTCCCAGTTGTTAATTCTTTCAGGTATTACATGTACAGTTAGACTTTTGTACATAAACTGCTTGCCTACCCCAATGTCTTCAAGATTTCCTCCTAATTTCTCTTCCAAGAAATTTAGTGTTTTTATTTTACTATTTAGATGTATAACCTATTTTGATTTTAGTATAGTGCATAGTGATAGACCTAAGTCAAGTTTTAGTTTTCAGCATGTAGAGATCCAGTTTTTCTAGCACTGTTTGTTAAAGAGGCTATCTTTTTTCCAGTAAAAAATATTTGGCCCCTTTGTCAAAGATAAGCTGGCTTACTGTCCTTGTATTTGCTTCCACATTTTCTAATCTAGTACATTGATCCTCAGGTCTATTTTTTTTTTTTTTTTTTTTTTTTTTTTTTTTTTTTTTTTTTTTTTTTTTTTTTTTTTTTTTTTTTTTTTTTTTTTTTTTTTTTTTTTTTTTTTTTTTTTTTTTTTTTTTTTTTTTTTTTTTTTTTTTTTTTTTTTTTTTTTTTTTTTTTTTTTTTTTTTTTTTTTTTTTGGCCAGTACTATGCTGATTTTATCACAGTAGCTTTGTAGTACAGTTTTAAGTCAGGTGTTGTAATGCCCTCCCGCTTTGCCTTTGTTGCCCAGGATTGTCTTTGCTGTTCTAGGTCTTTTCTGGTTCCAAATAAATTTTAGGAATGATTTCTTGAGGTCTGTGAAGTATGTTGGTGGAATTTTCATAGGGATTGCATTAAATCTGTATGACAGTTTTCGGAGTATGGCCATCTTCACAATGTTGGTTCTCCTATCCAGGAGAAGGGAATAGCTTTCCATCTTCTGAAATCCTCTATGATCTCTTCTTTCAGAGTACTATAGTTTTCATTGAACAGATCTTTTACTTCTTTAGTTAGTTTAATTCCTAAGTATTTCATTTTCCACAGTGGTATTATAAATAGTATAGTTTCTGTAATTTCCCTCTCAGTGTGTTTCTTATCTGTGTAGAGGAATGCTATTGACTTTCTTGTGTTGACTTTGTACCCTGTTATGCTACTGAATTTGTGTATTAACTCGAGGAGCTTCTTGTTGGATTGCTTTGGGTTTTCCAAGTAGAGTGTCATATCGTTTGCAAATAATGATAATTTAACTTCTTCTTTTCCTATTCTCATTCCTCTTATTTTTCTCTCTTGTCTAATGGCTCTAGCTCCAGAATTATACTGAATAGAAGTGGTGATAGAGGACATCTTGTCTTGTACCAGATCTGACAGTGAAAGACTTCAGTTCTTCCCCATTTAGAATTATCTAAGCCACTGGATTGTCAGAGATGGCTTTTATCAGATTGAGGTAGAGGCCATTTGTTCTACTTTTCTTTAGTATTTTGAACATGAATGAGTGTTGGACTTTGTCAAAAGCCTTTTCTCCATCAAGTGACATGATCATGTGTTTTTTGGACTTGGCTCTATTGATATAGTGTGTTACATTTATAGATTTGCATATATTATACCATCCTTGCATCCCTGGGATGAATCCTACATGATCATGGTGTATAATCTTTTTAATGATTTGTTATATTCTTTTTGCAAGGATTTTTGTATCTATGTTCATGAGAGAGAATGGCCTCTTTTTTAGTTGTATCTTTATCTGGTTTTGGCGTAGTATAATATTTGCCTCCAGGAATGATTTTTGGGAGGTTTCCTTTTAATTTCATTGAAGAGTTGAGGAGTATGGGGATTATATCTTCTATAACTTTCTTGTAGCATTTGGCTGTGATTCCATCAGAACCTGGAGGTTTCTTTGTTGGTAAGCTATTTATTACATTTTGTATTTTATTGGCTGTTATTTGGTTATTGGAAGAAGAAAGATAGAAATAAGAAATTAGAAACAAGAAAAGGAAAAAGAACTGAATAAACAAAAGATAAAACTAACCATCAACTGCGTCTTTCCATAGACCAACAGAAATCCACAGTATAAATATCCAAACCATCTACATAGTTATAACTCTTTCTGGAACTCCGTCTACTATTCTTCTCTTCTAAGTAGTTTCTTATTTTGTTTGTTTATTTATTTATTTATTTATTTATTTATTTATTTATTTATTTTTGTTTTTTTAAGACAGGGTCTCGCTATGCAGTTCAGGCTGGCCTTGAGCTCACTTTTGTAGCCTGGGCTGGCCTCGAACTTGCACCGATCTTCCTGCCTCAGCCTCCCGAGTGCTGGGATTACAGGCGTGCACCACCATGCCCTAAGTAGTTTCTTCATTTTGAACAGGTTCATTCCCTTTCCCCAGGATCTGTTGTACCCCTCACATGTTGTTTTCTCTTTCAGGTTCTTACACTAAGGAGACAATACAATGTTTGCATATGTGGGACTGATTTATTTCATTTAGGGAATATGGTCTCTAGCTGCATCCATTTCCAATAAAAGGCTCCAGCTATAAACCCGCTCAGCCACCTTATCTTTGACAAAGAGGTCAAGCATGTTCACTGGAAGAAACATAGCCTTTTTAATAAATGGTGCTGGAAAAACTGGCTCTCCTCATCCTGACAGCTAAAATTAGATGCATGTCTATCACTCTACACTATAGTCAATGTGAATCAAAGATTTTTTTTTTTTTTTTTTTTTTGTCTTTTTGAGACAGGGTCTCGCTATGCAGTTGAGGCTGGCCTTGAGCTCACTTTTGTAGCCCAGGCTTGTCTCGAACTCGCACCAATCCTCCTGCCTCAGCCTCCCGAGTGCTGGGATTACAGGCGTGAGCCACCACGCCTGGCTAGGAAGATTTAAATATTAAAGCAGAATCATTAAATGTACTAGAAGAGAAAGTAAGTGGAAATCTTGAATACATAGGGTTAGACAGAGAGTCCATGAACAAAAGCCAAATTGCTTGCATAGCAAATAATACTTCAAAGAATCAACAACTGAGATCTCATCTTTTTTAAAAAATTTCTACATTTCAAAAGAAATCACTGACAGTAAAAAAAAAAAAAAAAACACAACCTGGGAAAAAACTAAAGCTGTCCTCAGACAAAGGACTTCCATTTAGAATATATCAAGAATATATATATATATATATATATATATATATATATATATATATATATATTAGCCCCTCCATTCAAAGACCCAATCCAGAAGTGGGCCTCTGAAATGAATATATAGTTCTCAGATGAAGAAATAAAGATGGAAAGTAATTATATGAAAAAATATTCAACATCATTAGTCATTCCAAAAAGTTTAATAAAAGAACACTGAGATTCTATCTCATCCCAGAAAGAATGTCTATCATCAGGAAGTCATCTAATAGCAAATGTTGCAGGGGCTGTGTTGAAATAGGAACCTTTGTCACTGTTGGTGGGAGTGCAGCCTGGTACAACTACTATGGAAATCATTGTGAAGATTCCTTAAAAAGGTAAGATTGTAGGTCCCATTCAGTTGAGCTATTCCTATTCTGAATATTTTTCCAAAAGAACTGAAGAACATCGTATCCAGAGCTATTGAATAGGAGTGGTCCTCCTAGTGGGTAGTTTTTGTCTGGAAAAGATGACAAATCTTAAAAAATATTTGCATATTCCTATTTATAATGCATGTACTACAGAACATAGATAAAAATAAGTAAAATAAACTGTAGTTATGGGTTAGAGAAATAGAATGATAATTAAGGACACATAACACATATTATTGACAGTAAGAAACATACTTTGGCTTACTTCAGTACAGTGCTTTTAAAATATTTTACTATTAGTTGAGTCATTGTGGAGATAGAGGAGCAAATTCAGTGATTTATCTCACACTGACAACAGTGTCTAATAAGCCTACCTAGAAGAGAGCCAAGCATGGTAGCATGTACTTCTAATCTTAGCACGTGGGAGGCTGATGCAGGAGATATACTATGAGTTCAAGACTAGCATGAGCTACATAAGTAATTTCAAGGCCAGATTGTGCTTCATAGTGAGACTATGCCTAAAATAATTTTATTTTCTTTGTTTGTTTTTTTTTTAATATTCAAACCTATAGTAGACCTTATTTTCAAAAGTTGTAGTTACAGTTATAGTGACCCTTTATATGTGTTATTTTAAATTGGTCCTACTTTTATTTTCAACCTCAAATTCTTCCTCATTGCTTGCTTTCCGTGAAACCTAAAGCTTTCTGGTAGTGTTGGTTTTTTTTTCCCTTCCTTTTTCCTCTCTAGAGTATTTTTTTTTCCTAGCCTTTGTTTTGCTTTCTTCATTTTTATAAGTGTTTCTTTATATATTTGTCTTCATTCTGGCTACTAAAGGTAGACTTCCTCTACTTCTCAGCTTAGTCCTTAGTGAACCTTCCTTGTGCACTCTTGTGTTTTCTCTTAGTCATTCTTTTCTAAACTTGAAGTTTCATCAGTCTTTAACGTTGCATGATACTGAAATTTCTGTTTCAAGGTGTATTACCTTCTTATCCATTTCCATGTAAATGTTCTGAAGACATGATATTTCTGGTTGTTACCTCTCACCTGAGTTGTGTTCTTTCCCTAAGACCTAGATCTCTTTCAGGGACTTCTGTCTCAGTAATCGTACCATTCACCATATGTTTGGAGGAAGCTGACAATTTAGGTCTCTTTCTAAATTGGTCTTCTACCCTATAAATGTCTTTTCCATTACCAGCCAAGACTGTTTGTCTTAGATTATTGAACTAGCTCATCTTTGTTCATGTTCTTATTCTTTTGTGCTTTCTGCCTTTTTCATCTTCCTATCTCTTCTTTAACCCTTTCCAGGAAGGTTCTTCCTCAACTGCTCTGCAAAAGTTGTTTATGTCAAAATACTAATGATATTTAATATCATTAAAGCCAAAGGTCAGTTCACATCCTCACCTCCCTTAGCCTGTCAGCCAAATTTAATTCAGTTGAGGCTCTTTTTTTGAAATACTTTCTTTACTTTGCTCTCAAGACACTTCATTGTTTTTCGATCCTGATCCTTTACTAGAATCCTGCCAAAAGTCTATTGTGCTAAATTCTAAGTGTTTGAAAGTCATACTCATTTTTGGACCTGTTTTAAGACCATCTCCTGCCATGGTACACACTTTCCTACTTAAGAGGCTGAGGCAGGATGATTCAATGAGCCCACCAGTCTGAGTGTGATGATGTCTCAATTATTCATTTATAAAGTGTGCATGTGTGTGTGTGTGTGTGTGTATGTGTGTGTGTGTGTGTGTATGTGTATGTGTTATACTCACCCCTAGAATGATCCAGCCTCATGCTTCTAAATACTGTTTTCTTCTGCTTGAAGTCTATTTATGGGGGTAATACATTGAGCATTGTTTCTGATGATTGTACCCACATTTTTCCTATTCAGTTTATTAACTTAGAAAATGTTAGTTTTATAGTTGCTCAGGCCAAAAACTTTCAAGTAATCCTTGATTTCTCTTCACTTTTGATTCCCATATACACTTCGTTGACAAATATTTTTAGTTCCACTTTCAAAATAAATTCACAGTTTACCCACCGCTAAACATGTGGGTATTACCAAGTTGGTCCATATTTTAAACATTCTCATATGAATGATTAAAGTAGTCTCCATCTTGTATTTTGCTTCTTTCTTTGCCCAATTCATTCAGTTGTCAACACAGCAGTTTCCCTAAATGGCACACAGCAGATTCCTTCAGAACTCGTTGCTAGTGTGTTTCTGACCTTACATTTTTCTAGTGGCTTCACTATAATCACTCTCGCCTGCTATTGTTTCTTAAACACATGAAGCTTCAGAACCTTTGCATTTACTCTTCTAAACTACAGCTCTCCTCAATGTGGCTTACTTCTTAGCACTTTTAGACTTCCACTTCTGGCCTTACCACAAACACACACTACTGAGCCCTCATTTTTTTTTTTTTTTATTGTATTGTTTATGCTGTGTTACTTTTCCAGTTCTTAAACTGCCCTATTACAGTATGTGTTCAAGTAGTTCTAAATGTAAAGAGAGCCAAATCAGGGCCCAATCATTATAGACTATTACATGATGCTATGAAGAAGCAAAGAAAACACTAAAATAGTAAGAAGGTATTTTGATCACGTACTTACTTTGCTGAGTAAACAAAGCAGAACTCTTCACCTACACTGCCCATGGGCTAAGTCAAGGAAACAAAAACCTAAGGAGACAGGTCATTATAGTAGTGTTTTGGCCAGCATTGGGGTTATAATTGCATTGGCAAATAGATAAAATGATTACCAACACACAGAAAAGGGATTATTCTAGGGGTTTTTCCTGACTAATCAGGTGAATGAGAGTTTCACTAATAAGAGCAAGGAAAAGAAGAAAAAAGATTAATAATTTTATAAAAAGTAAGATCAAGGAAAAGGTCATTGTTCAGTGACTGTTGAGATGAAGATCTAGGCTGGAGTTAGATGTCCACATCAAAAGCATGTAATTAAAAATGTTAGATACCTAGCACTATACCTATTCACTTCATTTTGATATTTTTAATACTTTACCTGCCTTTCTTATAATTCACTTACATAATTATTCGGAGGAAAAAACTTTTAAAAAATACATATTAATCCATTTTAAAAATTCTTGCCTCATATTTCACTTTTATTTTCCCTTAATCTCATAACCATTTCCCATTTAATACTGTATATCTTTTTTCCTTACTTAGATTGTGGTTCTCTCCTTTTTATGACCATTTTTTCATGCTGTAGAGCTCTAGTGGCAATTCCTTTTATCTTTTGTGTATGTCAGTATATACTGGATGTTCACAAAATTATAAACACATTTTGCTGCAGATTTGTGAAATGGATGATTGGGAAAAATTTGTTTTTCCTTTTTCTCCAGTTGTTTGAGTTGGGTCCAGATGGAGGAGATCATGAAACTGACGGGGACCTTCTTGCAGAGACTGATGTGCTGGCTTATGACTGTGCTGCTAGGTAAAATTGTGTTCTTTATTCAGTATAATTTTTGCATAGTTAAAGCTTAAAGTTTATTATAAGCATAAGTATAATTTTAAATTATACTTTAAATAATTTGCTATAAATATGCTTAAGAAATTAAATGATACACTATCAAGTCTAATTTCGGGATGGGTTACTTCAGAGAAACATTTACCCCTCTGAAAAAAATCATCAAGAGTAATTATGCAAACCTGGATGGAATAGGCTGCTACATAGTTTGGCCATAGGGCATAGCTACCATTTGTGTGTGGTCTCTTTTTGACCAAGATACTGTGCAGCACATGGCTAAGATGCAAGTAACTTTTGATGCTGCTACACTAAAAATAGTATTCTTCATGGTATTATTTCATGAGAATTTTTTCACCACTGAAGGTAAAATGGAAATGTACATGTTTTGCACACTTATTTTGCTATGTCTCATTCAGAAGAGATATGTCTCTTTGACATGTCTTTTAGACATATATGCTGTATGTTCTAGGGATTGCTACAGTCATCCATCTGTAACATTGTATATATGACATATAAAATACATAATCATATGTTACACAAGGATGGGATTCTTCTGAGAAATAGGTTGTTAGGTGATTTGCCCTTGTGCAAAAAATCATACAGGGTACTTGTACAGCGCACCCTTATCATATGATGTAGTCACTACCTCCTATGATGATGTCAAATAGGCATAGTAGGACATAATTCAGATCACCTGCATCCCAGTAGTATAATATTGCACTAGAGTGTCAGCCTTAAAGGTTTGGGGAAAGTGCTACAATCAGTATATTTATTTATGAAATTAATTAAGAGGAGATTTCAACATTATCAGTTCTTTATGTAATCCTAGGAATTATGTCAACACTACTGTAATAGTTTAGTGATTAGAGTCAGGGAATATTATGGTGGGAAAAAATATAGACTGACCCTTGAAGTGATAGTTGTGGAGTATAAATAGGCTTTTTAATAGGAAGAATAAATACATTTTCTGAAATAAGGACGATAATGAGGCATTGATTTTGCTTTTACTAGATACATACTTATGAGAATCTTAAGTGAATTTAAAGAAATTTTTGACTTCAGGTTAAGCAGTAATCCCTATTGCAAGAGGATTTCTGCATGTTTATTTTTAGCAACCTTTAATGTTTTATACAAATTAGCATACAGGAAAATTTCCAAAAAGTTAGTTAATATCTGTGAACTTTTCCAAGCCATAATAATCATTAACATTTATTTTGAGTATTTATTTTGTGTTGGGAATTGAATCCAGAGCCTTTATACTGACCTACATCACCTGGATCTTCCCCCACTTTTAATTTTATTTATTTTTCAAATTTATTTTTTGTCTTGTTAAATTGCTGAGGCTGGGCCCAAACATGCCTCACCTTCCTAGAGTGCTAGGATTACAGGTATATACTACCAACTGGCTACCATTTATTTTTTAACTTGTGACTATGTATCAAATACAGTGCATAGTTTCATATACAGGGAATCATTAGATTTCTTTCATGAGCTTCCTCACCAAGCCCAGACTCTTAAGGATAAAGTTAGCATCTTGTTTGACTTCCAGCTTAGTGCTGTTCTCTGCCTATTGATAATAAAACAAGACACCTTACTATTTTTTGAACCTCTTTAAAGCAGCTTTATCTCCAAATTCATTTGTAACATATAACAGTCTCCTCTTACATTAAATGTTCTTTTTCCCTCAATTCTACTCACAATCCTTATAGGCTTTATAATTTACTTATATCTTTTTAACAGATTTCTCAATCTATGTGTGACATTTTTCCCTTTTCATTTGTGTGGGGGGACTTGCTGCTGAAGATGAAACTAAGGGCTTTACTTATTATAGGCAAGTGCTGTTGCATTGCACAGCACCTCCAGTTCCTCTTCTAGATTCATAAACAGTTTGTCTAGTTAGTGTGAAGTCCTCAGTTTCAAACACTTTATCTAAATCAATTCAATCATCAGAACAACTGAATAAACTAGACATTATCATCACTTATTTTCAGAGACAAGAAATGAAGGTAGAAAGAGAATGTAGCAGCCTGCCCAAAGTTCCTTAGTAAACAAGTCCCAAAAGTAGTCTTTAAACCAGTACACTTAAATTCAGAGCCATTTTCCAAACATGCTACCTTAAAAAGCACTTACACTGAGCAAAATAATTTTAAACTGAAGTTTAAACTTTCATTTTCCGTAAAATTTGCATGCTTTGAAAAATATTAAATATTTACTTAAAATCAAAGTTTTATAAGATTGAAACATATTGTAGAATGCAGGGAGAGAAAAAGATAACTATCACTATGATGCAAGTAGCTACTGTTCATTTGTCTTTGTGAAAAGACTTCAAAAATACTATCTAATGATAATCTTGATTTCACATTTTTTGTTATAAAGATTTTTTTTTTTCAGTACAGGAAATTTTAACTGAGGACCCTGTGCTTGCCAGGCAGGTGCTTATTCTACTGAGCTCTCTCCCCAGCCCCTGTTATAAAGAATTTCTTTGAAAAATAGGTGTATGTGGCAGGGAAGTACAAAGAAATTATTTTGACTCACTAATTTTTCTCAGAGAAAAGTATGCAATGATGTTTGATGAACCAGTTCTTCTGCAAGCTGGCTGGTGGTATGTAGCATGGGCTCGAGTGTCAGGACCTAGCAGTGACTGTGGATCTCATGGACAAGCTTCTATTACCACAGATGATGGGTAAGCAGAACATGGAGGTTTTACATACATCTCTCATTTTTTATTTATGTAATACTACTTGGCATACTCAGAGGGCTCATTCAGTAGGGTAAGTGTTTAGTACGACTAAGAATACTAAAAGCATAAAACTTAAATTTAGGTAACCTCATAGGCCATTTGGCCACATATGTTAAGAATTAATTGATTCACAGTAAGTCAGACATATGAAAGTTTATACTACTATGTTTTCATCTCAACATTAATGCAATGTTAGATTCAAATGGATATAAACTTTAACTTAAAATATTGTCATCTTTCAAGACAGAACAGGAAAACAATTGATCAGGTTACTTTGCTCTTAAATGATAGTATTTGTATATGTTTCTGGATATTAACTTGTCTCAGGGCTAAAGATATAGCTCAGCAGCACAAACACCTTGCCTGGCAAACACAAGGTCCTTGCTTCAATTCCTGGTACCAAAAAACAAACTGTTGAAAAGTTTTATTACCAAATTTGAAATTATAGAGAAAGGTGACAAGAATTAGTGAGGATTTTGGAGACATAAAAAGAAAACATAGTTGCAATTAAATTTAACAGCATATATAAATAAACAATTTTTAAATTGGAAAACTGTTATTAGACATACTCCTTTAATAAAATGTAGAAACATTTTAATACCTTTGTGGAGTAGAGTAGTTTTATACCCTCAACAACTCTGTGAAAGTTATTAATCCTATTTTTAACTCAAAGAACTAGAGAACAAAAATGATTTACTTAGATTCCTGTGATTACTATGACTGAGCCAAAGGTGGTCGTGGATTCTTGCAATTCTAGATCAGCATTCTTTGTGCTATAATGCTGATTCATGTGTTCCATAGAACTATCATTTGGAATAGATACTCAGTTTTTTAACTATTTGAAGTGAGTATAGTATGTAATAGCATATTTCATTTTGGTTCAAATCAAAATAGAGATGATAGAACAAACAAAAAATCCATAAAAACGATTTTTGAAGTGAGTTCCATGTTGTTGAATATTCAAATAGATGGCTGAAGGAAAATTAAATCTGTTATATTATATATCCCTTTCACCATGCTCTAAGGTTATATGCTAGAACTGAGGGAGACTGCTTTGACCCTGCAGTCTCTGAACTGTATGGTTCAGTCAGACTTGTAATATCTTGCTAATTTAAGGCTAACGTCTGTAATACATCAAGTCAGGCTGATTTTTATACTGCTGCTGAGTAGATATCTTGTTAAAAGTTTACTACTGTGGTGGCAACTATGCTGGTCATCTGATTACGGGGAGGATAGCCACTCACCTAGGAGTTGCTGCTGATTTGGCTCAGGTACTTTATTTACTGGCTAACTGAGTTAAGATCAGGACAGTACCTTTTAATTTTTTTTGGTTTAAAAATAGTTTTCATTAAAAAATACTTTTCATTAATTCAAGGTTTGAAAACATGATTGTCAATCCCTTTGTTAATTAAATGAATATTAGACCATTGCACTTTTGCTATCAATTTTGTTTTTCTCTTTTTAGGGTTGTTTTCCAGTTTAAGAGTTCAAAGAAATCAAATAATGGTACGGATGTTAATGCTGGTCAGATACCTCAGTTATTATACAGGTATTTAGTACAATTGTAGTTACTTAATGTGATTTATTCTTTTGCTATAATTAGATAGAATCATTATAAATATATGGCATGGTAATAATTTATTGAAATATTTAATAAATTATACCAGTATAAATGTAGCCAGTATAATAGACATTTTAGTTAATATTTTGTATATTTTAACATTTTCTATATTACATTTAAACTTTGCCTAATGAATCAGATTATCTACATTATGCTAATATTTTTATAACTTATCTTTTAACCTATCTTTGATTTTCTGATCAATTTCAAGATTCTATAGCCCAACAAAATGTGTCTTAAAAATTTAAGTTGAAATGGAGAATACTTTAGATGTAGACTTTAGTTTACTATAGTGTTATGTTTTTTATCTTGTGGTGGAATGAGTTGGAAAATCCCTATTGATAAATTCACACCTTTAATTGAAATATTAAATAGCAATTGCTATATATTTTAATAAGAATTCATAGTAATTCAAATATATGAAAATTTATAGTATTATGTTTCCATCTCAATATTACTGGACTATTAGATAAATTCAAATGGTTATAAACTTTAGGAGTGTGTTGCCATCTTTAAAGTATTAAAAACAAAAATAAGTACCTCTAGAATGAGAGTCTTTTTTATGTCTACTTTTTATTGGTACATGTATAACAATCACATTTAACAGAGAGAATATGTACCTGTACATATTATATCTAAATTCTTTTCCCATTTCCTTCCCTTCCCTGCAGCCCTTCTCCTATCCATATGTGAAAGTTTTATTTACATTTCTCTTCCATTTTTTTTTTAGAATGTATTTGGTACAGGATCTCACTATGCAGCTCTGACTCCTAATAATCCCTTTGTTTTCAGCCCCCCCAGTTCATGCTGGGATTACAGTTGTACACTGCCACACTCAGGGCCGGCATAGCTATTGGCGCCTGGTATTGATCCCATGTCTTTGCTGACTCTGGGCTTGCCTAAGCAGGTGCTTAGTCCACTGAGCTATCTCACCGGCCCACCCATCTATTCTTTTTATTTATTTTATTTATCTATTTATTTATTTAATTTATGTATTTGGTACAGGGTCTCAAAACAAAAAAAGAGGGATATAAATGAAGGACCACTTTGTAGTGGGAAAAGGTATATATGATATATATAAAATAGGATATACAGCCACCTTCTATGAGTTCAATGAGAAGAAAAGTCTATATGAATATTGTTTAGACAGGATATCTTGTCTGCATTTTGTCCCCTGAATAACTACTACGTAGACAATATGCAGTATATTAATTATTGTAACTGGCCTATTGACCTGTTTTGAAACTGTTTCATTACTATTTTTCTCATAAAAGTGAATTAAAAAAAAAAAACCATGGATATGCATGTAGTAAGACTCACATTCTTGCGTATCTTCTTTCCTAGTCATCAGTTTAAAAATTGAATGTTACAAATTTCGTTTTTTCCATGAAAAAATTTTTTGGTGTTTTATGTAATTTCTTGTAGTTAATACTTTGTAAAATTTAACTTTATGAACATAATAAGTTGTACTGGAGTATCCCATGGTGCTACTGGTAAAATAATTTTGATAGAATTAGATGGAAGTATTTCTATGGAACATAAAATGCAAATATTCTATAGCAAGAGGAAAAAGCCTGTACTACACTCCCTTACCAGCGTGGTCAGATAATGCTAAGGAAAACTTGTTTAGTGTTGAAATGTTTTCCAGAAAGCCCTATATTAGCATATTATCTAGTTAAAAAATTCAAATGCACAATTTAAATAATTCATTTTGGCAAAAATGTGTATTTCTTGAAATGTCATTGGACTTTTGAACATTATTTTATGTGCATCTGCTGTCTTCAGACTACCAACCAGTGATAGCAGTGCTTCAAAAGGCAAACAGCAAACCAGTGAGCCTGTACACATTTTAAAGAGATCTTTTGCAAGAACTGTCTCAGTGGTAAGCCATTTTTTAAAATTTTTAGCTTTTTAATTCAGCATTCTTTTTAATTGTGATGTTTAGAATTTAGACGCTCTCATCTAAGTATTTATAATAGCATAGCTTTTTATGAACTAAGATTTGCCTTTATATTAGCATTTATATTTTATCAGTAGTTCTCAACCTTTTTAATGCCGTGACCCTGCAATACAGTTCCTCATGTTGCAGTGACCCCAAACCAAAAAATAATTTTAGTGGCTACTTCAAAACTGTAATTCCAATAAATAACATTTTCCGATGGCTTTAGGTGACCCCTGTGTTTTGGTCCTTCGACCCCTGCCAGGGTTGCGACCCACAGGTTGAGAACCACTAAGCCAAAGTTAGTACATGCTTTAAATAATAGAAAAATGAAGGTGTTACTCATTCTGCCCAGCCAGCTTGGACCTGCTACTTATTTTATTTTTTAATTAAAAAAAATATTTTTTTTATTTGGTATAGGGTCTCGCTGTGCAGCTCAGACTCAGATTTTCCTGTCTCAGCCTCAGCAGCACTGGGATTCTAGGTGTGTGTCACCACATCCAGTTTTGGTGGCCTGCATGGCACACCTGGGATTCTGGGGCCCACAATGCATGCGGTTACTAAATTTCAAACCTGGGTCCTTGCACTTGCCAGGCAGGCACCAAGCTATCTCCCCAGCCCTTACTATTTATGAAACAACTGGTGGCTTTTCTAATAATACATACACAAAGGAATTTTTAAAAATTAGGAAAAATCAAAGATGGTGCTAGTCCAGAATTGTTAGTACTTGAGCAGCTTCATAGAAGGATTGCCTGATGAACCAGTACCTTTGCTGAACTACAGTAGTGCCTCAGTTCACAAATTCTTTGGTTTGCAAACAGAAGCATTTGGAAAAATTTTGTTTTTGTCATCCAAAACTCTGCTTTGGATGACAAACACAACCATGGCCATCTTTCCCACATGAACATAGCCATCTTTTCTAACATAGTAGAACAAATTCAGTTTCTGAACCAAGGCACCCCTAGACTCAACCATCGTATTTTATATATAATGATGCACTATGCTATTGGAGTTAATAGTTTATAGTGAAATGTAAACATGATGCAACTAAAAGGTCACAATGTTTGAGTGAATTTCTTGTTTTGTCCCATATTTAGGGTTCTTGTGCAAATGATCTAAACAAGTTGTGTAAGAGGAGGCATATAAAATGCTTTTTTAGCTTGTGTCAGTTTGGTTAAATGCTTTGGAAGAATCCCTTTTTTTATTGAAAACCATAGGATTAATACATGTGCCTCATATGACAGTTGTTACAGAGAATTACTAAAAGTATACAGTACTAAGGTTGTTTCTTCCTTTTCTTATCCTTTTGTTTACATTTGGACCATGATATCCTTCCAGACCTTGTGTGTTTTCATTGTTGTTCTTACTATTGTTGTTGTGTTGCTGGAGGATCAGGTTTATGTTAGGCATGTACACTGCCACCTAGCTACATACAACTCAATTTTCACATACACGTACACACATGAATTGGTCATATATATATAGGATGCTATGTATCTTTTTTCTTTCTGATACAGTTTTCCTGTATCTTTTTGGACATTTTTTAGAACATAGTACTAACAGTTTTCCTATTAACACATTTTACTTATGTATTCAGCACTATAATAGAACTAGTTTGTTGTTCATTTCTTTGTTTGTCTTTAAAGGTACATCTATGCATGTACCTTTAATTAGTGATGTACTTATATACATACTATGTACTGATAATGTGCACATTTAAATTTTGCTATATTTTTGTCTAGTAGACCTTACAAAAAATTATATTCCAGTTTATAGAATATTTCTTGCAAAAGAGACTAAAAGAATGTGGCTTTAAAAAAAACGTGGCTCCTTTTACCTTTGCATTCTTTTAGTGTGAGTTTGATAGCTTTCAATTACAATAAGGATCTCTATTGACTGTTTTTTTCTGTCCTGGATGGTTTTTATTTATGTTTAAGCATTTCTAATCTTTGAGTAAGAAAAAAGGTTAAACTGTACATTCTCAGTTTAGGTATTACTGTTGCAAGATGTTCTTGACTTGGTAGGGATAGGGAAGCATAATGCTTTGTTTGAATTTATGGAGCATCTGTCATGATTTAAAAAAATCTGCAAACCCTTCATAACTGCAAGACAAGTCCACCATAAATCCATAGTCTAGAATTTAAAAGGTCCTAAGTAAAAATCTATGAATACTTTCAGTCAAATTTTATCTTCACTGATATCAACAATTTTATATCTACATACAGTTTATATAAAATTCTAATATGTAGACATAAAATAAAGTACTTAATATTGGCCAAATATTAATATACTGATTTTATTTATATAATTTTTACTACAGTGATGCATAGAGCTTGATATTAGCTTCAAATAAACATATACCATATATATAAGGATTTTTTTTCCTTGTTTACTTGATACACTAAATAGATTGGTAACAGGAAAACTTAAAAAATACATTTTTAAGTAGGTTAATACTAAAAAATATTATATTTATAAATGCCTACCTAGTTTACCTATCTTCAGAGATACTCTTAATGGTAATTCAGTAAGCAAGCTGTAAGAATATCTGTTGTCTGTGCTACCAGAACTCACTAAAGAGTTCAAGGTAAAATTTTGAAATTACATGTATTGTTTTCTCATGTGATTGATACCATGATTTCATTTGGACTGATTGTTTTCTGTTTTTTCACATTCTGAATTAGGAATGTTTTGAATCATTGCTGAGTATTCTCCACTGGAGCTGGACCACCTTAGTTCTAGGAGTTGAAGAACTTAGAGGATTAAAAGGATTCCAGTTCACAGCTACACTTCTTGATTTAGAGAGACTGCGCTTCGTGGGTACCTGTTGTTTGAGGCTATTGCGTGTCTATACCTGTGAAATTTACCCAGTGTCAGGTATGATGTATTTTTTTAAATAACTGTAGGTAGGAAACATTGAAGTCTCTTGAGATTTATGTGAAGGTTATCAGGATTTAAAGATCTCCCTTTACCTTTCTGCTGCTTCTAAAATAAGGGAAAAAAACCTTGTTGTGATGCTTCTGTACTTGTTTTTAAATAATAAAATAGATTTCATGTCATTCTGATAAGTAAAAGTCATGGTGGGCTAAAATTTAATATTCCAATAAAATTATTTTAAATAAGTTATGTCAAATAGCAATATTTTTCAGCAACTGGTTGGAACATAAGTACCGAAAAGTTCTTTTCTTTTTTATTGTTTTTAAATTTTACAAAGACCTTTTGTACCACTTTCTCTCTAATCTGTTACATTTGTAAGTATAAGAATTCATGGTACTTAGGTATACACTAAATAACTCAGATATTTTTCCCTGCATATTGAATATTTTACTGACTAGCATTTTACTTTTTTCTCTTAAAAAAAAAAGCTACAGGAAAAGTAGCTGTAGAAGAAACTAGCAAATTAGCAGAATGTATTGGGAAGACGAGAACTTTGTTAAGAAAAATTTTATCAGAAGGAGTTGATCACTGCATGGTGAAGCTGGATAATGACCCTCAAGGATATCTTAGTCAACCCCTGAGTCTCCTGGAAGCTGTCCTGCAGGAGTGTCATAATACTTTTACTGCATGTTTCCATTCTTTTTACCCAACTCCTGCATTGCAATGGGCTTGCCTTTGTGATCTGCTCAATTGTTTGGATCAGGTAATTTAAACCTATGAAATGTAATTGAAATCTGCACATTGCTTATATACTATTCAAGACAATAAATTGTGGCTGTCCATATCTCATTAGCTTTTAAACGGTAAATTGGGAAAAGATGAATTTGATGTATATGAGCTGAAAGTTTGAAATTTGTGTGGTTTTTTTTTATTTGCTTTATCATGTTTAATTATAAAATTGGCAAATATGATTATGTATTTGCTCATTTGCCCTTTGAATTTGTAGGTGAGTGTGTGGTAGACAGAAAATAATTTTCGATAACAAGCATAGCACTAAAAAAAGCAGTTCTTGACACCTCCACATCTACAAAATAAGCAAAGAAGACTAAATGAACAACCATGCTAATGTTTATTCATTGATTTATGTAAAAACATGCCCTTTATAAATGTGTCTGCACCAAATCATGCTTTTAAAACACCTGTGGAGAAAACACAATTTATATAGAGAAAACACAGGTTACAGATTGCATGAAGAAGAATACACTGAATAGGCTTCCTCCATAAAGCACTGAGTGCATAGGACTTTTATACCTTTTTACTTGGTTGCATATTTCTCACATCTTATCAGAGTACCATTCCAATCTCTAACTTCCAGTTGTGTAGAAACTGTTTTTAGTAGAAGCTCTTCATTGGGGGACTGAGAAGCATTTAGTGAAGACTACATTTGTATTTATTATATATATATGTGTATATATATATATATATATATATATATATATACACACACACACACACACACACACATATATATATATATATATATATATATATATATATATATATATATATCACTATGCAAGTCAGACTTATAGTGACGCAAATGTTTCATCACCCAAGCACTGCATGATTTTGGTGCCTGGGATGGAGCTGGCATGACATGTGGTACTGGGGATCGAATGAAGGTCCTTGTGCTTGCCTAGGTAGGCGCTTGGACTGCTGAGCTATCTCTGCAGCCCCCTAGCAAATATATTAAAAGATTTGCATATGGTTATCACTCAGACATATTGAAGTTATTAAAAATATCAAATCAAATCTTGTAATATAGATGCTATATAATGCTGTGTAATTATTCTTAGAAATACAAAATTATTTTAACATCTGGAAATCAATGTAATTCATATTACTTGAGTAAAAAGTGCAAATTGTATGATGCTGTCAATAGGTATAGAAAAACATTTGACAAAATTAGTAATTATTATTAAAAAAATAGTAATTCAAGGGCAGAAATGCCTTTAAAAACTAGCATGTAAAGCAATTTCCTCAATCTGATATATATTCGATAGTGGCTTAATTGTGTTTTAACACATCAATGGATGTGTTATTATCCTGTAACAAAGCAATTTCAGTGACTAATGGAAAATCTGGGTATGATTTGAATAGTTACTTACCTTTCTATATTCAGAAACTTGGATTATATTGATGCATTATTTCTTTGGGACTGTTGGGGGGGTTCTTTTTTTAAAAGGATATCCAAGAAGCAAACTTTAAGACATCAAGTAGCCGACTCCTCGCAGCTGTTATGTCAGCTCTGTGTCATACTTCCGTTAAGCTGACTTCTATTTTCCCTATTGCTTATGATGGAGAAGTACTGCTGAGATCAATTGTTAAACAAGTGAGCACAGAAAATGACTCAACACTGGTTCATCGTTTTCCCCTTTTGGTCACACACATGGAAAAACTCAGCCAGGTAGATTGTTTTTGAAATCTCTTTCATAATGAATCCATTATACTATAAAAAGATATATTTTTAGTTTGATAATTGTTACAAATGATTATTTAATAAGTGATTATCTGTTTCAGAAGAAGGGATGATTATTTTCTAATAACTTTATTTGTTTTTAAGATGAGGATCCTTTCTTCCACTTTATTTGAATACTCACTGGCCATTTTTTATTTTGTTTCCTTTTTTGCTGTGCTGGGGATTGAACCTAGGGCCCTTATACATACTAGACTTGTGTATTTTTTGCCTGAATATACTTTAGCCATAACAAAGAATTGTATTAATATTCAATATCAAAACAAATTTTTAAGATTAAAAATTGGATATTAAGATGCACTTATATATGTAATGATTTCTGTTACATATGTATGCAAAAGGTTCTTTATTAAGAGTACTAAAAAATAGAAATAATTGATGAGTACTATAGTTGTAAGTAATCAGACCCTTTTGGACTTGCCTTTCATTTAGTAATTTTTTAAAATATATAGTAAGTAGTTTTTAATTTATAGAACTCATATGAAATGATTGTTAATAGTAATTATATAGTTGAACTTATGTTAAAATTAGTCTGTTAAGATATGTTGTGTTTAATATATTCCCCCACTATCTTTTTAATAAACTCTATGGCATGATTCCATTTCAATGTATATAATTAATCAGTTATGTGTATACATCTGGAATTATAGCATTTTATTTTTTATCAAAATGATTTTAATTTGTTTATTTTTACTTATAGTTTTATTTTGAAGAGTAAAAATAAAAGCAAGTAAAACAAAACAAACGGAAACAGAGTAACATATACCAATACATATAACATTTTATTTATTTATTTATTTATTTATTTATTATTTTACTGAAGGGTCTACAGGGTGTTGAGTCTCACTACTAGATTGGACTCTTAGTGATTCACCTTTCTACAGCCTCCCAAGAGCTGGGATTACAGGCGAGCACTATCACACCTAGTCTCAGTTGTCTCAGTGTGCCCTCAGGATGGGGCGGGCAAGGCAGCCAGCCCCCAGGGCATATGAACCTCTAGCCATATAGCATTTTAAATGGTGCTGAGAACATCACTACTTCAACTTTCATACTCATGATTATTTTCTCGGTAATCTTTAGATGTAGAAAAATTCTTAATTCAAAAGAAAATAGGTTAAGTGTTCATTGCAAATTGCCAAACTTTTTCAGAAAACTACTGTCAGCTTTTATTTGTAAGATTACTTTTTTCTTAAGGTTTAGTGACAAATAGCATTCATTCATTTATTTTTGTTGCTTTAATAAATCATGTTAATTGTTGTAATATATTATTTATGAAGCTTCTTGTATTAATCTTGGCAACTACTAATTAGAAATTAAATGAGCATAAATAAATATACTTCATATACACACATCCTAGGAAACTCTTACAAGATTTTTTTTTTTTTTCTTGGTCTTTTTGAGACAGGGTCTCACTATGTAGTTCAGGCTCACATTATAGCCCAGGCCGGTCTTAAACTTGTAGGATCCTGATCCTCTTGCCTCAGCCTCCCAAGTATTGGGATTACAGGCATGTGCTATCATACCCAGTTTAAAAGATTTTTCCTAATTAGGAATTGAGTTTATCAAAAGCTGACTTTCTGAGATGTTCCAGACCATAAAGCATGAAAAGATAAAAGGTATAAGTAGTGTAGAGGGGCTGGAGAGATAGCTCCATGGCACAAGTGCCTGCCTGGCAAGTGCAAAGTTCTGAGTTCGAACCCCAGTCCTACAAAATAAATTTATAATATAATATAATATAATATAATGTAATATAATATAATATGGTGTAGAGTTTTGATAAAATTGAAAATTGGTTGTTTTACATCCAGAAAACCTAATTTGATTAAAGATTAACCAAAATGTTAATAGTGATCCTTATCAAATGTTAATAGTAATAAATATAGAAATTCTCCTAAGTGGCTTTTTGTCTCAATATAAGATTGTACAGGTTATGAAGGATTCATAGTGATATTCATAGTGATAAGCTAAAAGATGCATAATGTAATAAAGGAGATAAGTAATTTTCATGTTGGATATTAGTTAAATTAATAATCCTTTATATTTGTAGAAAATATAGTTTTTAAATATTTAAGTGGATTCTGAGTATCTCAGTCATTTATTCAGAATTTTATCTTCTTTTGGAAATTTAATACAGGAACAATTATAAAACATGTTAGTATTTCATACATGTGCAAAAGGATTTTCTTCGAAAGTTGATTTGCGCAGATGATGGAAAGTAGGTTTGCCTTCATATATTCCAAAAATAATTGTCATAGTCTACAGAAAATTTTAGAAGGGAAGACTAGTTTTCTGTCTGTCATACAAGACTAAGGGGTTAAATAGTATTTGAAAATGACTCAGAGCTTACAAAAACACAAACACAACCTAAATGTGTGGTACTTTTTGATACAAAAAGACAATTTAAAAAATGAACTTCAAAATAAAAAGCAAGGGGCTGGGGAGATAGCTCAGGGGCACAAGTGCCTGCCTGGGAAGTGCAAGGTCCTGAGTTCGATCCCAGTTCCGCAAAAAAAAAAAAAAATAAAAAAAAAAAAATAAATAAATAAATAAATAAATAAATATATATAAATAAAAATAAATAAAAAGCAGATATAGTAGCTCCACATACAACTTGATGGGTTTGTAGAAATAGCCCTTAATTCAGGTCTGGATTTAAGGGAATCATGTGAAAAAGAGAAGATTTTGCTACTAGGTAATCATGGAAAGGAAAAGAAAGCAATGCATGACCACTCTTTTGTCTCGTGGACAGAGTGAAGAGAATATCTCAGGAATGACCAGCTTCCGTGAAGTGCTGGAGAAAATGCTGGTTATTGTTGTGCTACCAGTCAGGAACAGCCTGAGAAGAGAAAATGAACTCTTCTCCTCCCACTTGGTCTCTAACACCTGTGGATTGCTGGCGAGTATTGTCAGTGAACTGACTGCATCAGCCCTGGGAACTGAGGTAACAAGCCACATTCTGAAGATGGATAATGAACTCCTACTTAAAATTACAACATGCTTTCTCTTTTTCACATGTTTTGACATTATAGAAATTAATTTCCAAACAGTTTGGAAATACCACTGCATTTTTTCATTAACCTTTCATATTTAACATTTTTTTCTTTCCCTATATATTTTGTCTGCTCTTGTCTTCTTATTTATCCTTCTTTTTTTTTTGTCTTTTTTGAGACAGGGTCTCGCTATGCAGTTCAGGCTAGCCTTGAGCTCGCTTTTGTAGCCCAGGCTGGTCTCGAACTCACAGCGATCCTCCTGCCTCAGCCTCCCGAGTGCTGGGATTACAGGTGTGAGCCACCACGCCCGGCTATTTATCCTTCTTAGTATACCCAGAATATCACAGCAACATAAAGTTTCTATTTTCCTATTAATTTCTCATTAGTCTCATTGTATATATCCACTTCTGTTCCCCAATAAAATTGAAAATGGAAAATAGTTCTATTTATGGATGACGAATAATATTCCTGAGTCAGACTACTAACAGTGAACACATGATCTGGAAAAAGCAAAAAGGTTCAGACTTTTGTGCTACTTGCTATGTTGATTCAAGACAAATAATATAGAAAGTGGGAATAATTATTGTCTAACATGGTTTTTAAAATCATAGGCTAGGGAGATAGCTCAATGGAATAGTGTTCCCTGGCAAGATCAAGGTCCTGAGTTCAATCCCTGGTACCATAAATAAATAAATAAAATCATAGTAAAATATAAAATTATTCTAATTATTTTGTATTTGTATAAGTTCACCTTATATAGCAAACTTATATACATACAAAATAATTATATACATATATATACTTATATATATACACAATGAGAGTATGAGAGTAGTCTCATAAAACATTATGTACACAAAATAGTAGTCTCATAAACTTATATACATACAATGAGAGTATGAGAGTAGTCTCATAAAACTTTAAATGCATTAAAGATTAAGAAAATCACTTCTGACATTTTTAAATGCATTTCATAAATAACATTTTCCCTATTTCACTGCTTTATTTTGGTAACATATCTGTATGTTTTAACTGGATTTGATTTCTGTTTTTTCACAAAATATAGACCATAGGTTGATTTGAAAGCCACATCTTTATGTGTAATATACCATCCCAATGAGTGTTTAAAACCCAATGTGTATATTCAGTGGTCCCAGCTGTTAAATTTCTTGCCAAGGAACTATTTATCTACTTTACTTTCTAATTATTCATCCTTGTCCTTTTCTTGCTTATTGATTTATTTAGGAATCCATTTAATCTACCAACCTATACTGATTCCTTACTGTTTTTTTGACAGTTTAGTTTTCAGAATTTCTGAATGCTAGCCTCTTCTACCATCTCCCTTGGGAAGCATTTCCTAGGTGTCTTGCCTAGCTTTGGCCTAAGAGAGCACTAAATCAAGCATTGGGAAATGCTTGATTTTTTTTTTTAATACTCATTCAACCTATGATATACATCTCTTTTAAAATAGACCATAGAGAATGCAAGAACCTATAATGCCTATGTCCCTGTTCAATGTCACTAACAAATTAATTTCCCTGAACTTGCCTTTCTTAACGGAAACAAGTACCCCAAATTGTAAGTACACCAAATTAACAGTCTTAGGAATTCCTAAAGTTCTTGGCTTAGATTTCCACATTTCTTTATTTTAGCAAAGTGGGCAAATCATGTATTTTTAGTGTTTCCTCTCAAATCTCTCAAATTTCTATGGCTAACTTAGATTTGTAACAGTTGCTAAAGAAAAAAGAGCTTGTTTTGCCCAAAGTAAGTTCTCTGATCCTCTTTAATAAATGTCATAGTGAGATTGTGTATTTGTGTATATTTCTGTGCCTGTATACTGATTGCTAAGTTATAAAAGTATCACTGCATATAATAGTGATACTCTAACTTAAGAATCAGGCCTTTTTTTTTTTTTTTTCAAGTTAATGCTTGGGGGGCTGGGGAGATAGCTCCAAGGCACAAGTGCCTGCTGGGCAAGTGCAAGGTGTGAGATTGGAAATTTGTAGTCTGACATAAAAGTAAGAAATGTAAAACTAAAATACTGTCAACCTGGATTTATAATTTTAGAATGAGAAATTTTTATTATGGTTTAATCTCGGTACATTACAAAAGATTTAAACTGCTTATTAAATATAAATTATTTTTGAGACCTCTTAGAAACCTTTGGCTACTTTGTTACAGGTGTATTACTACATTGCACTCAGACACAGACCATTGATATAATTGCTTGTGTTGTTTACAGGTTGATGGACTTAATTCCCTTCATTCTGTAAAAGCCAGTGCTAACAGATTCACAAAGACAAGTCAAGGAAGAAGTTGGAACACTGGAAATGGGTCCCCTGATGCAATCTGTTTTTCAGTAGACAAACCTGGCATAGTTGTGGTTGGTTTCTCTGTCTATGGAGGAGGTGGGATTCATGAATATGAATTAGAGGTGTTGGTTGATGATGTAAGTGTCGCTCCTATATACTTCATTGTGCTGCGTGCTGAGTGGGCTATTAGGACAATGACATTGTCATAGTGTCACTGGTCCAAATCTGATGATTTAGCAGATCACTTGTATGTAGACAAACATGAAATGAGTAGAGTGATTTTATCTGATTGTGTCATCTTGGATCACTCATATTTTCTGGACTTTCAAAAAGAAGATTTTAAGTGGAATTGGAAACTAAAAAATGTATAGCTAAGCGTCTAATTGCAATTTTTGAGTAACTCTGTGTAGTTGCTATTTTTCAAGAAATAAAATCAGTGTTCAAATGAATATTATAGGTTTCCTCAATAGTTAAATAATCTTGTCATAAAATTATAGAAAAATCTTAGGAAACATGGTATTTGAATGATTAGCTATGCACTTTTAATATTCTCTGAGTTATTCAAACTGCAGAGTTAAATAGAGGATACAAAGCATGTAAATAATTTTCTAAGAAATACCAGTCTATCACTTAATTGTTCTGTACAACTGTTTTAAATTCTCTACTTCATTAAGCTCTATCACTATAAGCACTAATCTTTTGAAGAAGGAATAGTTTAAGATAATAAATGAGAATAGTCTATTTAAGTATGTTATAATCTCAAAGAATCAGAATATAAAATGACTTTAGATGGCCAGGAGTATATTTTAGTATCTATGGGAAACACTAAGAGTTAGTTTTATGTGAAAGGAAATAAGCAACTTAAAAATAATAACTTTAACTGAAATTATTCGTATAATAAAAGAGTCTCATGAATTTTATTTGTATGTCCTCACTAGAGTGAGCATGTAGGAGATTCAGCTCATTCCCACAGATGGACATCTCTAGAATTAGTTAAAGGAACTTATACCACAGATGATTCACCCAGTGACATAGCGGAAATCAGACTTGACAAAGTTGTTCCTTTAAAGGTAATTTTTACTATGTTTTTGTTGTAAATAAGAGATAAAATGTTGAAATTATTCCATTAATTTTCATTGTTAGGTACAGTTATCCTTTATTTGGTGCTTCAAATATTTATGGATCTTGTACTGTTACGTGTTCTACTTGAGAGACAGTATCTTTTAAACTCTGGTGCAGTAGAAAAAATCGTTAAGTTTTAGTCTAAGAAACCTCTTTATTTTTTGAGACATGGTCTCACTATGCTGTTCAGGCTGGCCTTGAGCTCACTTTTGTAGCCCTGGCTGGTCTCAAACTCGCACTGATCCTCCTGCCTCAGCAGATGTGTGCCACCATGCCCAGCCAAAGAAATGTATCTTTAAGATACCTGATCTTCCATGTCTTAGTTTTAGGAGATTGGGAAGTCATCATTTAGAAAGCAAGTTTGTCACTTAGAAATTGATTTGTAAATTGAGAGGAATAATATGTAGTGTAGTGTTATAGAGATTATATTAAATAATGGCAGTCAGCTTTCTGTTTCTTGTGTACATATTACTCCCTATCATTCTCTTGTACCAAAATTCCTTTTAAAAAGAACTTATTTTAACACTTAACATATTATTAAAGTTACTGCTTTATATAATTCGACCCCCGGCACCACATGCTGCGCCAGTCCTGCCCTTGGGGTGGGCTGAGCCGGCCATAAAAATGAGTGAATAAACAAAGGTTCTGAAACAAGAAAATAAATAAATAAATAAATAAAATTAAAAAAAATAATTTGATTTTTTTAAGTATTTGGCAAAATAGAGAAATTCTACCTTAAAATTACTATTAAGATAGCATTACGTATATCTAAATTTTTTAAATTTATTTTTATTATTTTTTACAATAGTACATTGCATAATGTTGTCTTCATCATAGTTGTTCAGAGTATAAGATGCAGATATGATTTCTTGTTTAAACATCATTAGTACAGTTTCATTGCAGAGAGAAAGTAGCTGTATATTTAGTCCAATAGTCCATAACAGTAATGGATTATCAGCTTATCTGGTATTATTGGAGATTGTTGACTAGAATGGTTGAAAAAGATGTGGTGTTTTTATACAATAGAATATTACTTAGCTATAAAGGATGACTAGCTTAAAGCCTTCATATATAAGTGAACATATCTTGAACAAATACTCATAAATGAAATAAATCAGACCTGCATGTGTAAATATTGTGTAGTCTCCAAGAACTCAAAAGAAATAAAAATGGAAAAATATAATATAATTAAATGGAACGCAAGTATTTAAGGATTAAACAATGAAGAGAGAGCTAGGAGAAAAATTAGGAAACGTGGTAGGGACAAAACTATGTACTTATACACAACAGATGGTTAAGTCGGTGGTCCTAAAAATCTCCAACAGGTTTTTGAAACTAGGAGGTAATTGGTAGAATTTACACCTTGACTAACTATATATACTGGTATCTGTGAACTAAGTAAATATACTAAGGGTAGCAATGTGTAATACTAAATAGTGCTCAGAATACCTGTCATTCTGGTCTTCTAATTATGCACTGCTTCTAATGTATCAATTATTAGTATACTCTCCCTCAAGTAAATGTTTTCTTAAAAGAAAGAAAGAAAGAAAGAAAGAAAGAAAATAGAATATGAGACAAGGAAAAAAGACCATGGAAGTGTAACGCTACACTTTTGTAAATGGTTAAGTTCAAAAATATCTGTGTAACAATGTGTATTTGTTCTTTTTTTTTACATTCTATATCTAAATTTATCTGAAATAAATTTCACTAGAGAATAGAATTTTGAATAAACTCATCAGAGACATCAAAAAGTTGAGATACTGAAAATCTAAAAGTTTTTATAAAGTTTATGTCATGGGTCATAAAATATGAGTTTGTATAGCTTATACATACATCATATTCTGGAAAATTATTTTCTCATATTTTCCCCATGTCGGTCTGCCATGTCTGTTTTTGTCTCTGAATTAACGTCTCCCAAAATAAAAATATAGTGGATTCAACTGGGTATGGTGGCATACACCTATAATTCCTACCTGAGGCTAAAGCAAGAATATCACAAGGATCGGAAATATTCTATCAGTGTGAATAGAGCAGGAACTATTATCACTACTAGTACTGAAATCCTAGTTGTATCTTTTACCTCGTGTATTACTTTTGGACAAGATACTTAACTTCTGCACCTCAGATTGCTCACCTGTGCCTAATAAGGACATTTTAAAGACTGATTTATTTAAATCATATGAAATCTTATGAACTCTTCTCCCACTTGGTCTCTAACACCTGTGAGTTGTTGGCATGTATTGTCAGCAAACTGACTGAATCTAGTTTCTTTCATACAGAACAGCGTTAAGTAAGTGTTAGCTATTATCATGTTTGATTCATTAAAATTTCAGTAAAATTCTGTAATAACGTCTATAAACATGGTAGATCTAATTTACTGCTAGAGTTCTTTTTGTATATCCCGTGTGCATTATGAATAAATATAAATATGTTTTATGTGATTTTCATGAAGGAAAATGTTAAATATGCTGTGCGCTTGAGGAACTATGGAAGCCGTACAGCCAATGGAGATGGAGGGATGACCACAGTTCAGTGCCCTGATGGTGTGACCTTTACATTCAGCACATGTAGCCTGAGTAGTAATGGTACAAACCAAACCAGAGGACAGATTCCACAGATACTCTACTATCGGTAGGTTATCTATAGTTAGAAAATATTAATTTAATATATAATTTACTACCAAGGGAAAATACTGTAACTGAATAATTATAATTAGATTATACACTGCATGTATCTCCTAGTAATACTTGAGCTAATTCATAAGGAAGTCTCATTTTGAGATACAAATTCAGATAAAATTTTTTGTTATTGAAATTTTGTAGATTAGTTACCTGTGCTATTTATTGTCTTTTTATTGTTTCTTCTGTGTTGCAAGTTTACATGTAATTTATTCATTCTTTTTATAAATGCCTAATGTCAGTGATCAAATCTACTCAACATAGAAGTATTGCCTTAGTCCTATAGTCCAGTTTACAGAATATTTCAGTGTTAATGAGTCTTTCATCTATTAGTAGTAGTCCTGTATCTCTAGAATATACTGCGATGTTTTTCTCATATATTTCAAGGAAAACTATTTTGGATGAAAACAGTTGGAAATAAAAGAATGAAAACATTTTTATTTATTTATTTATTTATTTATTTATTTATTTTTAAGATTTTATTTGCATTTATTTTATAATTAATTTATTCCCGTGCCATAAGTTTTTGTTTCTTCAGTTTCTTCTGGGCTATCCTTTTCTTCTGTGCAACTTCCTCCTCTGGCTTAGGAACAATTTGTTCCTTTTCAGTAAGGATCATCTCAATATGGCAGGGGTAGCTCATGTATGGGTTAATCCGACCATGAGCTCTGTAAGTACGGCAGCGCATCTTGGGTGCTTTGTTCACCTGGATATGTTCAATAACCAGAGAATCTACATCTAAGCCTTTAAGTTCAGCATTACTCTCTGCATTTTTAAGCATGTGCAGCAAAAATTCAGCACTCTTTTTGGGCCACCTACCCTGTAACCAGCCCCACTGTTTGGCCTGGGCAAACCTACCAACTCCACCATTGTAATGTCAGAATGGCACACACTGTTTCTTTAATGTGACATCCTTCAGATACTTGGTGGCCTTTCGGATATGCATACCCTTGATGGCCTGGGCAGTTTCACGTATATTCTTAAAATGAACACAAAGATTTGAGCCTCTTGATTTGCATGATTTTTGTGGGGTTTTCTGGGTCGAGAGAGTAGTGAACCATTTTCACAGGACACCACAGACCGCTTACAGGAAGAACAATATTTTTACTTAAAAAAAAAACCTTGTAAACACAAATTTCTGGCTAAGTCTGAATTTTTCTTTTAGTAATTTATTAGCAAGATTGTTGTATAAACATAAAAAATATTATTCTCTATCCCAATCATAGATTTAAAACTATAACATGCTGAAAAGGATTTTATATCAAAAAGCTAGACAGCCATTAATGTTATCTGCTATCCTTTTTATTATTTAAAAAAATAGTAGGAAGAATTGGGAGAAAACTTCTGTCTGGGAGAATCAGAAGGGTCTTCAGGAAGTAGGTTGCTCACCAACTCTGCTTTTCAGAGGTGTTTATTGAACAAAACCATGAGATAGACAATCTTAAGGTGGAATAGAGCTATAATGAGTCGATGAGATTTCAAATATTATCTCTTAGATAATATCATAGAATAGGTGTGAAATTGGACAAAACTATGGTCAACCAATATGTCTGCTGTCCTTTACGCATTTTTATATTTACCACCAAGCTTTATTAAAAAGTAAGATTTAATTTTCTTAGCTTTAAACATCAGTGTACTCTGATGACTGCCAAGTTCTTATCTCTAGCCTTCATACCTTCTGAACTCTAGAGCAACTATGCAGGTTCCTCTTTGACATTATCTTTTGAATAACGTCAGTTGAGATGACCCTCACTAACATATACTGAGTACTGAGCTACATGCCAGACTGTTCTCAAATTTATCTATTGTGTGAATAGTCATGATGTGGGCACTTTTCTTACCCTGCTATAAAAAAGAAAATAAAACTGAGTTGCCAAGTCCTTAACATCTTATCTGAATCACACTTGTATGCAGTTATGGTACAGAGATTTGTAGGCAAGAAATGATATGTAGATGACATAAGCTTAAACTACTACACACATGTTCTGTAAGGATTCTCTATGTAGTTGGCTGATAGACCTCTTAGGGTGGCACATTTGTAGTACTCTTCTACCGACTGTTACACTCAAACCCTTTGTTTTCCTTAATGACTCATTGCTGAGATAAAATACTGGACACTCAAAGTAAAAGGAGGAAATGCTTGTTTCACTCATTGTTTTTATAAGCTTTAGTCGGCGGTTAGTTGGTACTAAGGGTGGCCTCTTTATGTACCTTATATTGAATTCAGGCTACCTCCCCTACAGCAGGTGTAGCACTCACCCCCTTTAATCGTAACTACTGGACCATGAATGAATCTCAAGCTCTAGATTCAGTCATCTTTAAAAGCTTCCCAACCTCTGACTGCACGAAGCTTTGACGGGACATTCAGACACAAACACACAAACCTTAACATTTCCTGTCAAACATCACATCTTGTCTGTCAACAACTCCCGGCAAAAATACTTTTATTTTTATTTTTTTTTCAATTCTTTTATTGTTTAAATTTAACA
>PVJA010015427.1:0-36832 GCA_004027025.1 Myocastor coypus | reverse complement strand
TTTCATTGGCTGCTACTGAGTTGTTCAGAGATTTTATCTCTTCTTGACTCAGTGATGGTAATTTGTACCTATCTAGCAATTTGTCCATTTCTTGTCTGTCTCCAATTCTGTTAGAGAAAAGACTTGCAAAATAGCTATTGATAATTTTCTGAATTTCCACAGGTTCTGTGATAATTTCACTATTGCTTTAATTTGAGTTTTTCTTTCCCCTTTTGCTGAGATTAGCTAGGGGCTTATCAATTTTATTTAATTTTTCAAAGAACCAGCTTTTTGATTCATTAATTCTTTGTATCATTTCCTTCATCTCGATTGCATTAATTTCTACTCTAATCTTTATAGTTTTTTCCTGTCTTTTTTCTTTGGGTTTGGTTTGTTCTTCTTCTAGAAGCCTGAGGTGCAGCCAGCATTAGGGTATTTATTTGTTTGCACTCTGTATTCCTAATGTGTGAGTTTAGAGCTATAAATTTCTCTCTATGAACTGCTTTCACTGCATTCCACAAACTTGGGTTTGTGTGCTTGAATTTTCATTGCATTGTAGATATCGTTTAATTTTGTCTGCAGCCCATTGGTTGCTGAGGAGGGTGTTATTTAATTTCCATTTGTTTATATTTGTTTTGTCATTAACTTCATTTCATTGCACTGTGGTCAGTCAATATGCCTGGGATAATTTCTGTTTTCTTGCATATACTTGAGCATAGCCATTGGAGTATTATGTGATCTATTTTAGAAAATGTTCCACCTGCAGCTGTAAAGAATGTGTTTGCAGATGCTGTTAGCAAAACACTCAGTATATGTCCAGTAAATCTATTTGTTTGAAGGTTTGGTTCATTTCTGCTAACAATTTATTAATTTTTTGTACCTTGACTAATCATTTTTTGGTAAGGATTTCTTAAGGTCTGCTGTTATGATTATAATATCAGTTATTAGATTTTTCATGTTCATTAAAATATTCTTATGTACTTTGGTGCATAGATATTCATGACTGTTATCTTTTCCTCTTGGATTTTTCCCCTAATCATATTTGGTGACCTCTTTTATCTTGTTTTGTTACTCTTGGTTTGACACTCAGATAGTCTACAAACAGAATAGCTACTACTTCCAACTTATGAACCAGTTTTGGAGTTGTGCATTTCCTGTATATTGTATATTCTTGGGTGTTGTTTCTTGATCCACTCTGCCAATCTATTTCCATGAAATGTTGTTTTGAGTCATTTAACTGGTGGTTATAATTGATACGTATTGACGTATGTTCATCATTGTATCATTTTTGCTCTTGGTTCCCAACTTTTCTCCTGTTATTAATAATGTACCAAGTTTGCTGGGTTCTTTCTGTTGTCATTGTTGGGATTGCAGTCATATCTATGTCTTCCTAGAGTATCTCATAATACTCTATGTACATTTAGTTTGGCTGCTGTGTAGTTGGTCTTGTCATGGAATTATTTTTCTTCTCCATTTAACTTGAAAGTGAGTTTTGCAGGGTATATCAGTCTGGGCTGAAATTGGTTTTCTTCTGGGACAGGCAATACTTTGCTTCATGCTGACCTTAACTTAGTTTGTGAGGAGCAATCTGTTGTTTTTGTAATAGGTTTTACTTTAAATATGGTGTTTCTTTTCTCTACCAGATTTTAGTATGCTGTTCTTGTGCTCAATTCTGAGATCTTGATTACTATAGGTCAGGGTGTAATTTTAGCAGGGTTGGTATTATTTGGAATTGTTCATGCCTCAGTTTCCTGAATCTCAGATTACTTCCCAATATTTGGGGAGGTTTTTGCTACTAATTCAGCCCTTATTCGTTTTATATGATCTGTGTTGGCTCCTTCTTTCTCATTAATATCTATTAGTTTTATATTGTTCTTCACTGCATAGTGTTGCAGCTGTTGAGTTATTGTTTCCTGAATCCTAGTTGTTTTCAAGAGAACATCCTTTACATTTTCATTACCTGGAATGGTGCCTTTGAGGTCTGAAATTCTATCTTCACTTTCATTCAAATGTTTTTGCCATTTGTGATGGAGTTTTTTAATTTCTTGTATATGTTTTTGAACCTGCTTTATGCATTCTGTTTCTTTTGTATATTTCTCATTCTAGGTTTCCATCATCTTTCTATTCTCCTCTATTATTTACTACTGTGTACTTTAAAAATACTTTGTAATTCTTTCATTATAGTTATCTTTTCTTTCTTTACCTGAAAGATTGTTTCTGATTTCCTCCGTACCATCCTTTCTTTACTTTAAATCCTATTATTTCAGAGATTTCAAACATGTGGCTTTCCATTTCTTCTATCTTGATATCTCCTGACCTTGTTTGGGTCGTGATTAGGTCCTGAGAAGGTACTTTGCTCCTTCTTTTTGTCATTTTCTATTTCATGGGGAACTTTTAATTTTGATTTCTGTGAAACTTTTCCGTGAAAATGATAGTTGGTATCTGTATCACTGCTATCAGAGCCTCTGTGTAAACTGTGTAAACAGTATGTTCTTTGAGTATCTCTACGGTGTCAGAGATTCTTGTTTTGTGTGTGCCCTCAAATTTTGCCCTCTATATTGATTGAGAAGGAGATACAGGTTTCTGTTTCCTACTATCCTCTGTATACCTCGGTATAGATTTTTAATTAAGTTATTACCCAAATAGCTCCCAGTATTATTGCCAAAAGGAGAACATGTGGTAAAGACAGAGGTAGTTTCCTATGTACAGTAGCACAATCAGCAATACTAAGAAAAGGTAGCAAAATTTAGAAATTGAAAAATTAAGTAACTAAAATCTTTGTACCTCTGTGGTACAAGGATACTTGAGTAGGTCTGAGCCTCAGTCTAGCCTCCACAAAACCTAGAAGTATGGCCCATCTGACCAGTCTAGATCTACCAAATTGTAACAGCCCTGCCTGGCATGCAGCTGGCTCCTGTACTCTGCTTCTTCCTGTTTCTCCAATCATAGTGCACATACTGTGCTCCACTGGTTGCTGGGCTCCATGGCTCTTACAGGCTCCAGCCTGCCAAAGTGTAGGGGACCCATGAGGCACCACTGGCTGCACTACTTGGTAGCTACTTCTCAGTGTGGCCACAAAAGTTACTATAAATCTTAATTTCCTTAGAAATAAGGACATATTTTATGATAGCATAAGTCAAAAACATCCTTAAAAATGTAACATGATGCTAACATCATGCTTCTAGAAAGATTAAAAAAAAACAGTGGACACTGTTCTAGAAAATTTCTTGATATTTCTATGTACATGTACATTTTGGGAAGTAAAAAGTTATCAAAGTTATATTTGTTATTTTCTGTATTTTTAATTTGGACGAAAGAAGCATGGAATCTCAATATAGTTTCTATTTGCAGCTCCCTAATGGCTAAATATGTCAAACATTATGTTATATTACTATTTTGGGTTATTCCAATATTTTGCTATTTCTGTGGCTATGCCATTAAAAATGTGGGTACATGTATGACCTCTGCAAATTCAAAGACATAATCCAAAAATGTATATTTCATATGATTTCTCACATCTTAGATGAAGATATACAAGGGTTGGCGGCATAGCTCAACGGATTAAGCCCTTGCTTAGGGAAGGCGCAGGGGCCATGATTTAGTTCCTGGCCCCGCCAGTCTTGCCAGCCAGGCTCTCAGGCCAGCTGTGCCCGATGGAGACCGGGTGTGGTGATGCAAGCCTGTAATCCTAGCACTTGGGAGGTACAAGCAGGAGGATCTCTATGAGTCAGTAGTGAGACCCTGCACAAGAAAGAGAGAGAGAGAGAGAGAGAGAGACAGACAGACAGACAGACAGACAGACAGACAGACAGATGAAGATATAGAAGTAGAAAATAAACATATGGAAATAGATGCAAATTAAAAGAACACAGAGATTCTATCTCACTCCGGAGTGAATGGTTGTCATCAAGAAATCAGCCATAAACAGATACTGAAGGGGATGTGGGGAAAATCCAATGGGAGTGTAGATTCATACAGCCAGTGTAGAAATCAGTGTGAAGTTTCCTCAAAAAACTACAATTAGAAGTCCCATTCCATCCAGCTATTCCTCTTTTGGGTATATTCCCAGAAGAATTAAAAGCATCATTCCACAGCAATATATGTGCACCCATGTTTATAGCAGCACAATTTGTAATAGTTAAATCTTGGAAACAACCCAAATGACCATCAACCATGAAATGGATAAAAAGATACGATCTTTTTATACTATGGATTACTACTCAGCCATAATGAAGGATAAAAGTAAGACGTTTGCATGTAAATGGATGAAACTTGAGATCATATTCATAAGTGAAATAAACCAAACTCACATGTTTAAATATTGTATTGTCTCCTTGTGTGACATACTGAAAGAGTAAATAAAGTCCAAAATATACAACAGATAATACAATATGGGATGAAACTGTTCTATATAGAAATATAGATATGACACAAAAGTCTACTGTCCCAAGAAAGCAAAAAGCAATGACAGAGCCGAAGGAGAACTGTTGTATCTCACTTGTAAGTCCTGGAAAGCTGGGCTTCAAGGCTAAAGACAACAGCTTCTTCTGCTGGCACCCTGTTCTTGATTTCTCACTTGGGATGTTATCAGCTAGCATTGTGAAACTTTAGTATTAGGCAAAATGGGGATGTGAACAGAGAAAATAGTTTCTGCCCACCAATGCAGTTATGCACATTTCTTAGCCTGCCCTTACCCCTCAATAAACATGAGATGCTTCCGTGGTTCTGGGCTCACATAGGGAGAGCCTAATCTCAGTAAGGCATCTAAAGCTGTATTCATCAGGTCTCTCTCATAACGTGCAACAGTTGTAGAAAAATTAGGGTGGGGAAAATGGAAATGAAAGAAAGGAAAAAATACAAAGACAGTTATGATAGTACTACTAGTGTCTCTTAGTTCACTGAAAAGAAAGGTTTGAGTTAATGTCATTTGGAGAATTTTCTATACTTATTTCTTGTACTCTAGTACTTTGAAGGTGGTAGTATGCCATGTATTAACTATTTCATTACTGTAAGATGATTTCATTATTTTGGGAAGAAACCAAAAGCTTTGGGTTAGTCATTTCTTCATGAGTGGATAGAAGATGTTAAAATATGGATAATTTAAAAACAGATTCAAATTATGCTTTCCAAAATGTAAATTATTTAATTCTTAATGACATTTGCTTATACTTTATTTTTGCATATTAGTTATATAGAATAGGTGTTTCACCGTTTATGCATCTCCTTATTTACAATACATGAGCCAATTTGTAGCTCCCAGTATCTTTACCATTGTTATGCTTTTAATCTACATTTTTCTCTAATGGTTTTCCTTCCAATTTTACTCCATTTAGTTCTTTCTAGACTTTATATCTATTAAAGAAAACATGTCATACTTGTCTCTTTGATACAAGGCTACCTATTTAATGTGACAATATCTTGTCATATCCATTATCCAGCAAAAGACGTAGCTCTGTTCTTTTTTATGGCTGTACAATGTTATTATGCATATATACTATATTTTGTCTATGCATTGATTTGGTCACAGATGCCTAGGATGAGTTATTGTAAATTGTGCTGCAAAAACATGCTGTGCAAGTGTTCTATATTCCATGTTGATTTGGATAATGTTATATATCTAGGTGCAATATTTACTGTACAAAAGACAGCATTTATTGTTCACTTGCATACATTACAACTATGTTATCTTAATTTTATAAACATTTTGTAATTAGATATAACTCAGATTCACAGCCTATTTTGTCCTCAGATTCAAGTCTAGTCCCAAGTGTATATCTAGTGTGTTAAACTAAGGTAGCAGTTCTTTATTTAACTTGTTATTATGTGATTATTGAAACATCTTATATGTGGACATATAAATAAACCTTAACTCTTATAACTCAGTTTCTTAAGCAATGAAAGCCTAAAAACAGATAATAAAGAAATTAATTACCTTTGTTTCCAGTCCAAAATGTACATTTTTGTGTCATCTATTTTTAGAAGTTGAACAAATACTATTTTAATATTTTAAAGAAACTTGTTGATTTATCTACCTGTTTAATTATATCCAACTTAATTAGATACAACATGTATTAAAAATAACATTTAAGCCAAAAAAAAAAAAAATGGGTCCTATGAGCAACAGACATTTGGGTTGATTGTTTGCATATTTACTTATTCGTAAGCATTCCTAAATAGAACTTTTCAAAGATAGTATATAGATACATGTATCCAAAAGTTAACACAAAGAAACATGTATATGCTAGTAAGCTCAAAGAAGACATCAATAAACAACTGAATAAAACAGCATGCTGCTTTTAACAAAGAAATGAAAATCTCTAGAGGAAACAGAAACATCTTAGAAATTGAAATATAAATTAATCAAAGTTTAAAATTCAGTGGACAACATAACCAGAAAGCTTGACCAAGCAGAAATCAGAATCTCAGAGCTAAACACGAATTAAATGAATGTTCACATTGAGTTAATACTAAAAATGAGTAATATATAATGAAAAAAATATGTAAGACCACAAAAAAGTGAGTTCCAAGCCTAATTTAAGCCCTGAGGCACACGAGTGACCCTTGACATTTGGACTGATGGCATAGAAATTCTATAGAAGAAAATTTCCCACATCTTGATATACATAATGAACGTCCAGGTATAAGATACAGAAACTCAGACATGAGTACAAAAGATCACCTCCACATATATTGTAGTTATATTATGATGTGAAGTGAAGGAATGAATAAGGAGGAAGGAAAGAAGGAAGGAAGGAAAGAAAGAAAGAAGGAAAGAAAGAAAGAAACTGGATTGAAAGAAGACATAAGTGAGGATCTTCCAGAAAAGTTTTTCTGTTCCTGAAGAACTAAAAATGTCTTTTACTAATTCAAAGAGAGATTTTTTTCTTATCCCTTCATCAAACTGAATCATGTTTATCCCGTGGCAAATTCAAAAGATGAGGAGTTTTGTTTTTAGTAATTGACCTTTGGTTATTATCATCACTTCTCCAAAAATAAACTCTCTTATGCCTGCTTCAGTGAGGACTTCTTTTCCCAAGAGTCAAATAGAGTGATGCAATTTTATCTATTCATCTCTAATTTGGACTTTGTGTTTGAGGATTTCCCTTAAGGTCTTCTACATGATATTTAAAATTAGATTTCACACCAATTTCTTAGGAGTTGTGAACAAATATATTTTTAGAGACTGAACTTATAACTGACAACTCTTGTCAAGGTCACAGCAGAGCATAGAGTTCTTTGAAGGCACCACCTATTTCTTTGTATTCTGCTTCTTCTAGAGAGAAATGGAGGAATCTTCCCATGCCTCAGCACTGAAGGTATAAGTGCTCATCATCTAAGGGGCCATGTTGGGTCAGGAGTAGGATGTACTTTCAGTAATTTGACTGGGTTTTTTTTTTTTTTTTTAGTTTGCATGTTGTATTGTTTTTAGTTTTTATGATATCCAGTGTGTGCTGTGTAACTTTGGATTGTACCTATTCTTACAACATAATGTAGTAAAGATCTCCATTAAAATAATTTATTTTGAACTGAGTTAATATTTTGAGATGATATGGAAAATAAAATTTCTATGATAAACCATTTCATTCAATATGGTTTACCAGGTAATTCCTTTTCCTTTCTTTCTTTCTTTCTTTCTTTCTCTCTCTCTCTTTCTTTCTTTCTTTCTTTCTTTCTTTCTTTCTTTCTTCTTTCTTTCATTTTTCTTTCTTGCTTGCTTTCTTGCTTGTTTGCTTGCTCCTTGTTTTTTTTTTTTTTTTTTTTTTTTTTTTTTTTTTTTTTTTTTTTTTTTTTTTTTTTTTTTTTTTTTTTTTTTTTTTTTTTTTTTTTTTTTTTTTTTTTTTTTTTTTTTTTTTTTTTTTTTTTTTTTTTTTTTTTTTTTTTTTTTTTTTTTTTTTTTTTTTTATTATGGCTGGCTTAGACCTCCATCAGTGTGGGTCTGTCACAGTATGAGGTTCTTAGGATGAAAGAGAGGTACCTGAGGTTGCCTAAATTTGCCTAAGTAGGCACTTTAAATCGCTGAGCCACCTCGCTGTCTCTGCCAGATAGCTTCTGAGAATTAAAAACACTTACCTCCGTTTGCTATGCTTCAGTCCCCACTAGGTCCTCTGTATTCATTTCAACAATTTCCAAAGTTTAATTCATACTCTGCTTTTATAACTTAAGATTTCCCTTTTTTCTTCTTTTCGTGAATACCAAAAAGAAAAAACAGAAATAAAAAGTAAATCTTCACGACTAAAGTTAGCATATGTATTGTATTGCAATTCAAAACAAATAAAATACTTTAATTTATGTGATAGGCACATAAACATTTGAAAACAATAATGAACTTCAATCACGTGGTGCATAATGTAGTCAAGAGTAGATTCCAATATTATGCAGACATTTGCCAAACAAAAGCTGCCTGTAGAATTATCACATGTAAGTATGGGCAGGCTAATGTAGACTTATTCTGTGGAACCTTTTTGAAATTGACAGTCTAAAAACAAAGTACATTTTTTAGATAGGCACAAAGATATTCTAAAAATTTTTCACAATGGCTACTCTGACTTTCTTTCATCAGATATTTTAGCTACATAAACAATACATGAGATTTGCCAAGAGGGAATACTCCCTCCAAACTAAAACACCATTCAGAATCCTTTATAATTAAATATGTCACTCTCACTGGAAGTGCTACCAGCATAGTCTTTGCAAGTATCCCAAAGCATATATTTAAGAGTTTTTCTAAATTGTGGGCTGGCTTAATAGCTCAGTGGACTAAAGCACCTGCTTCAGCAGAGCGAAGTGAGCTGAGTTTGATCCATGGCATGCCATCTCAGCCCCTCTCCTGGAGCATGCTGAGATGGTGATTTAGCCTGAGCATTCTGGCATGTGCCCGTAATTTCAGCATTTGGAAGGTTGTAAACAGGAGTGTACTGCAAGTACGATCTACGTAATGAGACCCTTAACAACCCATAGATCCTGCCCTAAACACAGAATAAACAAACAAACAGTTTGTGATGATCATTCTGTCTAATTCTTATGTGAAGCTTTTCTGATGAAGACAGCATTGTGCTTGTGCCAGAATAGAAACCTCTAAATAATCACCATGAAGCTCCTAAGACTTATGGGAGAATAAGCTAGGATGGCCCTGAAACTAACATAAAATCCACAGTGTTAGAATTTATAAATGCCTAGTGTGGCCCAGCCTAGAAGACAAGCCCAACTCCATATTAGAAGAATTAAATATAATATGGTCCAAAAGGTTCCTTCTAGTTTTGTCTCAACCCTCACTCTTCACAGTGAGGATAGATCCTGAACTTATTTCTGGCAGTAGAAATGGACTGTCAGTTTCTATTGTATCTATTGTATAGAATATGTACACTGTAGAATGTTCCTTTACTGCTACACTGTTGTACTTTTTGTCCCAGTATTTTGAGGACATGAAAATTCCGCAATGTCATCAATGAGAACTGGCCTACTCCTTCTTCATCATGATTAGACATGCCATCTGCAATCATTGTATTGAAGTCTAAAAGAAGATTCCAAGCATCTTTTGGTATTGATTATTTATGATGTCCCAAAAAATTTAGTCCATAAACATAAGAATTAAAATCTTTTATTAAACATTAAGTGCCAGCAGGCAATGACCATTTCTAGATCTATTGCTTTTTGTCCAGGACTCTGTGCAAAATTAAGAGTAAACTATTCAAAATTTTTAGTCATCCTGGTTCTTTCAGTTCTTGTTCCATCTTTGGTATTTTAGCCTTAAGCTTCTTATGCTATCACATCCTAATTCTATGATGCTGTCCGTGAACTCTGGCTTGCAAAACTCACATTGTGTGAGCTCTGATATTCTGTGTAATGATCAAAACCCTAATGCTAGATGGACCAAGTGCCAAGCCATCACAGAATTGCTGTATAAATCGATTTCAATTTTATTTTCATCTTGAGTCACTTTAATTGTTGCAATAGCTTCCTAGGGTTTTGAGAAAGAGAGCTTACAGCAGTGATTTCACATGATTGTGTGAAAATCATAAACTCTCAACCTTTTCCTCCTGCGACATTTTCACCTTATTCATATTGGTGTCCTCTGGGCCTCTCCCCTCCTCCTCCGGCTGTAAAGTAAATGGGCCTTGCCGACAGAGGCTCTTCTCTTGGGCTGACCAGCTGTGGCTCACACGCAGTACAAGTGTCCTGGTGCAGTAGGAGAAGGCTATCCTGGGCATTAGGAGGTTGAGGATGGACAGCAGCGGAGAGTGTATGGATTCTTGCTAGGTCTTCTTGACTCCTCTCAAAGTCTACAATATGTTTATATCTTTACTGCTAAAAAACTAGAGTGTAATTACCTATTACTGAGTACCACATATGAATGTGTCTAAGACTACTTATCATGAAAGAGATAGTATGAGTGATATGCTACATATGCTAGAAATAAGACAATAAACTTGCAAAAGGCCTTAGCATAAAATCGTGTTAGGAATCATGGAAGCAATATGATTTCTTTTGTTTTTTTTTCTAGACAGACAAAAAACGATTCTCTGGAAATTTGAAGATGTGGTTAAAAAAATGAAGAACATCCTGGAGTTATAAGGATTTAACAAAGATGATTTGGGTTATGTTGAAAGACACCCAGTGTAGAAGTTGGGAAGTTGCATTTTATTCACATTTCATGAGGATTCCCCTAGCAACATGAGGGAAAAATGTTGAGTGGAAAAATAATTTTCTTCAAGGAAATAGAACTTTGTGTGATCTCACAACCATTGTGATGTTTTCCTGGTTTGTTCAGAATATATTTGAATTTAGGTAAACAATATTGTCTTAGTTACTCTTCTGTCATTGCTGAGAAAAACACTCAACACTCAAAATGAGGGAAGCAAAGATTTATTTAGCTCACGGTTACTGGAGGTTTCAGTCCATACTTAGCTGGCTCCAAAGCTGACTTGGCACATGGCAGAGGACAACCTTCTATGGTAGTGGGCCGAGAGCAAGAGCGCTGGGAGAGAGCTCCGGGCTGCTCAAGCAGCTAACTTCTCTTCTTATCTTACATTGAAATGCAGATCACCTGCCCCAGGGGAGGGGCAGCATCCATTCTCACAATAATCAATTATAAATTACAGAGGACACCCCATGACTGCATGAGGCTTTGGGGGTACACCTACACACAAACCATGACAAATATCCTTTCCCACCACCAGCCCATTTTTGTGTGTTAAGTTTGGGTTAACATTATATCAATGATTATTTCCAAACCAGTTTTTTATTATGGAAGACTCACAATGATTTCTTGTTTGCTCAGATTTCTATCTCTCTCATAGTGCCTAGAAAGAGAGAAAAAGAAGGAAAGGAGGAGAATAAAGGAGAAAAAGCAGAAGAAAAAGAGGAGGAGTATAAACCTGGATAATCAGAGTAGTGTCTCTGAGTTCATCCTGCTGGGGCTCCCCATTTGGCTGGCAGAGCAGGGCCTGTACTACGCCCTCTTCCTTGTCACGTACCTGACCACGGTGCTGGGGAACCTGCTCATCATCCTGCTCATCAGGCTGGACTCCCGCCTCCACACCCCCATGTACTTCTTCCTCAGCCACTTGGCTCTCACCGACATCTCCTTCTCATCAGTCACGGTCCCAAAGATGCTCATGAATATGCTGACGCATACTCAATCCATCTCTTACACTGGGTGCATCTCCCAGGTATACTTTTTCATGTTATTTGCAGGTCTTGACAGCTTCCTTCTCACCTCAATGGCCTATGACAGGTATGTGGCCATCTGTTACCCTCTACACTACTCCACCATCATGAGTCAGAGACGCTGTTTCCTGCTAGTAATTGTATCCTGGGCGTTATCCATTGCCAATGGCCTTGTGCAAACCATTCTATTATCTTCCCTTTCTTTTGTTAGAGACATCACTCTCCACCACTACTTCTGTGACCTCTCTACCCTGCTCAAGCTGTCCAGCTCAGATACAACCATCAATGAGATAGTCATCTTTATTCTAGGAACTATGTTCATAACTCTACCATTTATGTGTATTCTCCTGTCTTATGGTCACATTGGAGCCACTGTCCTAAGTGTTCCCTCAATCAAGGGAATCTGCAAAGCCTTGTCCACATGTGGTTCTCACCTCTGTGTGGTTTCTCTCTACTATGGAGGAATTATTGGAATCTACCTTATCCCCTCATCTAACAACAGTAATGACAAAGATGTCATTGTGACTGTGTTGTACAGTGTGGTCACACCCATGCTGAATCCCTTCATCTACAGTCTAAGGAATCGGGATATCAAAGGAGCTCTGAGAAATCTACTCAGTAGAACAATATATTCAGCATGATGGACATTTCTCTCCTGTTAAAGGTTCTCAGACCTTGTCCATTAGATGCATAATCCTTTCCTGATGAATTTCTGTTTCTTAGTTTTTTTTTTTTTTTTTTTTTTTTTTTTTTTTTTTTTTTTTTTTTTTTTTTTTTTTTTTTTTTTTTTTTTTTTTTTTTTTTTTTTTTTTTTTTTTTTTGTGGTACTGGGGATCAAACTCAGGACCTTGTGCTTGACAGGCAGAAGCTTATGCCACTGAGCTATAATCCCAGCCCTCTTAGTTATTCTTGATGTGTTGGTGTAGCATTGTATTTTGAGCCCTGGAAATAACTTTTGTGTCTGTATAATTTTTGTTTTGATCTTGTCTTGAAGAAATACTTTTAGAACCATTCCTGCACATTTTTCTTTGCATATAGTGTCTTCCTTCTATGAATATGTTAAAATTCTCTAGTCACCACTTTTATTTTTTTAATTTATTTATTTTTTGTACAGGGTCTCATCACACAGCACTGATTCATAGTGATCCTCCTGATTTCTGTCTCCCTAGTGTTGGGATTACAGGCATGCGCCAAGACACCAGGACTAGTTACTAGTTTTAGTTTAGTTTAGTTGTGTGTGTGCGTGTATAGGGTCTCACTACACAGCTCGAACTCATAGTAATCCACTTATTTTCAGCCTCCCAGTGCTGGGCTTCCAGGCACACGCCATCATGCCCCAACCTCCCTGCCAGCTTAGTATACCCACTGGCAGAGATGGCATGGCATGTGATGCCAGGGATCTAACTCAGGCTCCTGTGGCTTGCCTAAGCTGGCACTTAGTCTGCTCGGCTATCTCACCACCCCTATTATCACCGCTTTTAGACTTTTATATTTAATACTTTTTAGTGTTCATTTTAGCAAATCTTTCTTTTCTTTTCTTAATACAACATAAAGAATTCTATGCAAGGGTCATGGTTTTATTTTTAATTTTGTAATGCACTGCAAATTAATTTTCTTAGTAGCCCTTGTTGGAAATATGATCATCCTTTTAAAATTTTTCTTTTCCATTATTTTAATTAATATATAATATCAGTACATATGCATGGATTTCCATATGATGTTTCCATACATATATACATCATATAACATTCAAGTGTGGGACTGCACATCTATTTCTTCAAATAGTTATTGCTTTTTTTTTTAAACAAACATTCAGTAACAGTTATAGACTATTGGACTATGTATACAGTTACTTTCCTTAGTTCAGTGAGAAGAATGATTTGTACTTATAGTGTTTAGGCAAGATACCATGTCTGCTTCTTGTGCTCTGAACAACTGCTACAAAGACAACAATATGTGATGTATTATTTATTGTAACTATCCTACTAATCTGTTGTGAAACTGTCCCTTTGCTATTTCTTTCTCATTAAAACTAATTTAAAAAATTCAGTAACGTTTTCCAGCCCCTTACAAAGGTACATTTTATCATTATCTGTCGTCTTCCTCAGTGCAGCAGAGTCCTATAATTTATTTTCCTAATTCTAACTCGGTACCTATCGACTAACATTTCCCCACCCTTCTCTCTTCCCCTCCCTAGTAGTTTTTAAAATTTTGATACATTTTTCAAAAGTTTTTCCATTGCGTTAACATGTTAGCAACTAAACACACAACTTTTTCTCGTATTCCTGGCATGGCTAGACCTGGTCATAAACTGTAATGAGATGTCTTTTTGGAAAAAGACAGATCTGGAGGTGAGATACTCATCCTACACTGTAAACAGAAACTTGATTGAAGCTTTCTATGTCTTAGTAATGTTAACTAAATATCGTGCACAACTATGAGTGCTGAGACTTGGTGTGATCATCCAGTTGGTGCAAAGATTATGAGTGAACCGTTTGCTCTGATAAGGGGATTTAGCTTCTCTAGTGAATAATGGCAAGTAAGATGCCAGGAAGTACAGACAGCCTGAACTGAGTTCTAGCAGGATTTCAGCAGAGTTAATGCAGCTATATTTATTTTGAAATGAATGATGGGGACTTTCTTGACCCACCACATAAATGTGATTTGATATGTTTCTTTGTCAAGTAGCACATTGTTTTACTTTACGTCTTGAGAAATTCTTATGTTCAAGGAATGGTATTTAACTTCGTTATTATGAGCTGATTAATGTAACAGATACTTCCATATTCTTTGTTTCCGTAAACTGAAGTACTTGTTATGCAAAAGAAAATTCATGTGTAAGAGAGATTTATTAGTTATCCATGTGCTAGTAAGATAGTACTGTTTAGTGTAAGTGAAATTCCTGTGCATGAGTCTAAGGCCTGAGTCTTATAAACTACTTGTGCATTTTTCCAATATAGCAATATTTTTACTTAGCTTTTGTAAATGTAGCTTTACTTTTTTAAAAAAATGTCAAAGCAATATACAAATAAATTAACCTATTGATATATAACAAGAAACATCTGCGGTAATAATATTTAGACAAGAAATGTCTTCATCTTGTACTCTGAACAACTATGACAAAGACAACAATATGCAATACTATTAATTATTGTGAAAAATGAACAAATAAAATAAATAAAAATTTTAAAAAAGAAAAGTAAATACGAACTCATCCACCCACCTTCTTTGCCTGCTTTGCCCAGATCTTATGCCCAGAGAAAGTTGCAGTTTTTAATAAAATTTAGACCATCAAAAAGAAAACAGACATATAAAAATAACCTACTAGCATATAAGCCATTAGCATATAGTTTATATGTGTATGTAGATATTGTGTTTTATTTTTGAACGTTTCTATACTCAGTTTTGTGACATAATGTCACAGTTTAAATAACAATATTAAAATACTCACTTCAAATTCTGTAGTCCTAAATAATATAAAACTGACAGAATTCCACTTCAAGCTTCCAGAAAAGGAAAAACAAATTAAGCCCAAAGCTCAAAGACAGTAAGAGATTGTGAAGATTGTAGCAGAAATTAATGCACTTGAGAGATAGAAAACAATACAAAGAATGAGTGAGCAAGAAAGCTGGTTCTTTGAAAGATTAAATAAATTGATAAGCCCCTAGCTAACCTCATCAAAAGAGGAAAGAAAAAACTCAAATTCAAGCTATAAGGAACAAAAACGGTGAAATTACCACAGATCCTGTGGTTTTCAGAAGATCATCTTTATTCTCACAGAAATAAAGACAGAGAAGAAATGGAGAAATTCCTCGATAGGTGCAAATTACCAAAATTAAATCAAGAAGAGATAAAATCTCTGAATAACCCAACATCAGCAAATGAAATTAAAAATACAATAAAAAACTTACTAAGAAAATCCCAGATCCTAATATGTTCATAGCTGACATATATCTGTGGTACGATGCTTTTAATTCTTCTGGGAATATACCCAGAAGGTAAATAGCTGGGTGGATTAGGACTTCTAACCCTAGTTTTTATGAGGAAATTTCACACTAATTTCTACACTGGTTCTACTATTCTACTCTCCCACCAACATTGGAGAGGGGTTCCTTTCCCCCCAAAACTCCTCCAGCATTTGTTATTGGTTGATTTCTTGATGTCAACCATCCATTCTGGAGTGAGACAGAATCTCACTGTTGTTTTAGTTTGCATCATTTGATAATCAATAGTGTTGAACATATTTCCATATATTTATTTTCCACTACTATATCTTCATTTGATGATTGAGTACTCATCTGAAATGCCCGTTTCTGGACTGGGTTTTTGGGTTAGGGGACAGAGCATCTGCACCCACGTTGTAGCAGCATAGCCACAGAAATAGCTCAATCTTGGAAGTAATTCAAAGTAGTCATGTTTAACATATTTACCCATTAAGGAACTTCAAATAGAAACTATATTGAGTTTTCATCCCATTTGGTCCAGATGAGGAATACAGAAAATAATAACAGCTGAAAAGCAGGGACAAAAAAAAAGAACTTTTATGTCATTCCTAAGACTCTATATTTGTATGACTTAACACTACACAAATCAGTATTAAGGTTCTTCAAAACACTCAAACTAGAACTCCCATATGACCTAGCTATACTGTTCTTCACTATATACCCAAAGAGTACTTAGAAAGAGAAACCTCATATACTTATTGGGTCACACTGTAGCTAACATGTGAAACCAACAAAAGCGTTATCAACAAATCAATCAACAAAGAAGCTTGTATATATATTACATACCTTAATCATTAAGAAAAATAAAATTATGTCATTTTCAGGGAAATGGATAGTTATGAAGCACATCATATTAAGTGTAATAAGCCAGTCTCAGAAAGAAAACCCTTGCACGTTTTCCCTAATATATGAAACCCAGGAAAATAGAGCCTGAATGTAAAAGGAACAAATTTATTCCTATTTTTAGGAACAAGTAAGTGAATCAGGGGAACAGTGGGAAGTAAAGGGGCTAATAAGGGCAAGAAAAAAAAAGATTTATTATGACTTTAAGAGATCATGTTGGCTAAATGAATTTATTGAGGTTAAAACATGTGCACTATACTCCACTGAGTGAAGTAGCAGGTTAAAAAGCACTATGTGGAACATTGCTAGCTTTTTATTTTCAAAAATGTATTCATATATAGAAATATCAAGAACATTTCTAGAACAGTGTCCACTTAATTCTTTGAATTTCTCTATGAGTGTGATGTTAAGCACATTATTTTGTTTAAGGATTTTTTGATGTATACTAGAAATATTAAGAATTATCACAATCATGTAAGTTAAGGAATGTTTTAAGTTGATTGTAGCAATTATATGTATAGATATAACTTAAAAGGTAATGTATACCTTGAATATATGTGATGACAGTTTTCAATTATACTCAAATATTTTGAGGCCATAAATCTGATATTGTAATGCATGGCCCATAGCAATGCACATTATTCATGGTCACTTGTAATGTTACATTGTCTACTGAATAGCTAAGACTATCAGTTAACATTCATTATTGTCCTAAAATAAGATCCTCAAAAATACTTTTTCTTATATGTTTATCTGCTAGAGAACCTCCTGCAGTTTTCGCATGTTTTTCCCGGATTATTGATGAATTTGATCATCTTTGTACACGAACAACCTATTTGAAATTATTTTCTCTGAAATCTTCATTAATTGTATCTACCTGCTTTTCAATTTAATTGTCTGTATATGTGACTACTTTGTGCTATTAATTATAAGCTATCAAATAAGCACTTTTTCTGTAGAATTCACAAGCAAAGAATGACCCTGAATGGAAAGAAGGCATAAATGAGGGTCTTCCAGAAAAGTTTTTCTGTTCCTGAAGAATTCAAAATATCTTTTACTCATTCAAAGATATTGCTCCTCAGGGCCTGGCGGGATGGCTCAGTGGTCTAAAGCACTTGCTTGGGCAAGTTTGGGCGGCTTCAGGGACCACGGTTTGATCCTGGGCACCACATGCTGTGCCAGCCCTGCCCTCGGGGTGGGCTGAGCCAACCATAAAAATGAGTGAATAAACAAATAAAGCTTCTGAAACAAGAAAAAAATAAATAAGTAAAATAAAAAATTCTTAAAAAAAAAAAAGATATTGCTCCTCTTACACATTCATCAATGAAAAACTTACAGTTTTTGACAATTTTCCTATCTCTTTGCATGCCAAAAAAGCATAAAATTCCAATGATAGTCTTGTAATTTTGGAAAGGGAAAAGTGTTGTATGTTATGGTCCAGTGCCGAAAGAAACAACAAGAAGACCTGAAGAATGTAACTTCACAGGTCTCACTGAGATCTGTCTCCCGAAGTGGGCCCAGAGCTCCAGAAGCATCTCCTTTTTATTTAGGACTATAACCTCTGTTAACTTTCACTGTTGTTTAATGTTAGGTTCATCCAATTGTTAAGTAAAAGGATTACAAGGAAGGGAGCAGATAATCACCAACATCTCAAGTAAGGGTAGAGACATCAATCAGGATAACCTATTACCTGCCTTCTTAAATCCCAGCTTTCTGGAATCCCTAAGTAACAGATTACAACCCGCCCTAAGCTTTGTTTATTGTTCTTTGCTTCTTTAAGATGCTAGTTTCTTATCTCTACAGGAAAGTATTGTCAACCCTTGATTTCCATGAAAAGAAAAACAAATAAATAACAATATTCTGATCAGGGAAACTGATGATTAACTTGATCTACAAGAAACGCTTCTGTAGTCGAAATGTCACCTATGATTTTGACATAGAAGTAGTTGTTCCAAGTACAGGTGAATTAAATATAATTAGAACCAACTAACAACACTCAAAAGTCATCACACATCTCTAATTCAGTAATGAGGACATGGTATTTGTTTTCTACCAGGCATTCAAGAAATGGAACTGGAAATGTAAGGAATGAATTCGGGGGTCTTTCTTGCGGGAAACCAGGAATCGAATTCAGGACCTTGCACTTGCCAGGCAAGCTCTTGTGCCCCTGAGCTATCCCCGCAGCCCCTTTGGGGTCAATTTGAATAGAAAAGAAACGTCGAATGTTTATTTTATGATATGTGAGAGTTTTGCATGAGTTGAATGCTGACAACATGGCATTTAAGCAAGAGGCTGAAATTTACAGAAAGTATATATTCCATTCTTCAATCCACTGGTGATGATGAAATAAGTGTCCCCTTGTTTATCACAGATTGAGGCTATTAGAGTGCTTTTAGTGTTCTTACAATAGTATAGGAACTGAAAAGGCAAAGGACTTTGTGTTATCACTTAACCTTCAGTATGACTTAGGACGAATAATGAGTCATATTTTTCCCAAGGTAAATTCAAAAGGTAAGTTTTATTCTTAGTAATTGCCCTTTGGTTAGTATCATCGCTCCTCCAAGAATGAACTCTCTGATGCCTGCTTCAGTGAGTAGTTCTTTCCCCAAGAGTCAAGTAGAGTGATGCAACTCTATCTATTCATCTCTAATTTGGACCTTGTGTTAAGGATTTCCCTCAAGTTTCTCTAGATGATATTTAAAATTAGAATTCACACCAATTCTTACAAGTTGTGAATAAATATGTATCCATATATCTATCTTGTTAAAGACTGAACTGATCACCGACAACTCTTTTCAAATTTACAACAGAACATGGAATCCTTTGAAGGCGCCTCCTGTTTCTCTGCATTCTGCTTCTTCTAGAGAGGAAAGGAGGAACCTTCCCATGCCTCGCAGCTGAAGGTATCAGTGCTGGTCCTCTAAGGGCCATGTTGGGTAAAGAGTAGGATTAGCATTAAGTATTTTGACTATGTATTTTCTTTTGAGTTTTCACGTTGTATTGTTTTGAGTTTGTGTGCTGTCTGGTGTGTACTACCTAACTGGATTGCGCGTATTCTTCCATCATAATAAAGTAACGATCTCCATTAAAGTATTTTTCTTCAGCTGAGTGTCAATAGTTTGGGTTGATATGGAAAATAAAATTCCTATGATAAACAATTGTATTCAATCTGGTTTTCTGGGGAACTTCTGAGAGTTAAAATTGCTGTGCTTCAATCCCCACCAGGTCCTCTTTTTTCAGCCAAACAATTTCCAAAGTTTAATTCATACTTTCTTTTTATAAGTTAAAAGGATTTCCTTTTTTTTTTCTTTCATGAATACCAAAAGAAAAACAAAGGAGTAAATCTTCATGATTAAAGTTCATATGTTTTATTGTATAGCAATTCAAAACATTCAAAGAAATTAACTACTTTAATTTATGTGATAGGCACACAAACATTTATAACCAATAATGAACTCCAATTACATGGTGCATAATGTAGACAAGGGTAGATTCCAATATTATGCAGAGATTTGGCTAAGAAAAGGGCCCTGTAGAATTATCACATATAAACACGGCTAGCGTCGTGCAGACTAATTCTGTGACACCTTTATAAAATTGAGAGTCTAAAACAAATACATTTTTAGATAGGCACAAAATATTCTAAAAATTTTTCACAGTGGTTGCTGACATTTCTTTCATCAGATATTCTATCTACATTAACAATACATGAGATTTGCCAAGAGGAAAAATTCCCTTTAACTAAAACACCATTGCTGATCCTGTATACTTAAATATGTGACTTTCACTGTAGGAGCTATCAGCTTAGTTGTTTCAAGTATCCCAAAGCATATATTTTTGAGTTTTATACATTGTATTCCAGTAGGACTAAAGCACCTGCTTCAGCAGAAAGCAGCGACCAGGGTTCTATCCATGGCATGCAGTGCCAGCCCCACCCCTAGGGTGCGCTGAGATGGTGATTGAGACTGGGCATAGTGGCCCTTTCCTGTAATACCAGCACTATGGAGGGTGTATACAGGAGAAACACTACAAGTCTGGTGCACATAGGGAGGCCCTGAACACCACGTAGACCCTAACCTAAATAGAGAATAAATAAATAAATAAATAAATAAATAAATAGTTTGTGATGGTCATTCTGTTTAATTCTTATGCAAAACTTTTCTGATGAAGACAGCATTGTGCTTTATACCAGAATGGAAACCTCAAAGTAATCACCATAAAGCTTCTAAGACTTATGGAAGTATAAACTAGGATGGCCCAGAGATATTAAGATGAAATTCACAATATTAGAATTTATAAATGCTTAGCGTGGCCCAGCCTAGAAGACAAGCCCAACTGCCTATTAGAAAAATGAAATATAATATGGTCAAAAATGTTTCTTATAGTTTTGTCTTAACCCTCAGTCCCAATAGTGAGGATTGATCTTCAGTTCAGTCCTGGCCACAGAAACTGACTATAGTTTTCTGTTGTATTTATTGTACAGAATACGTACATTGTAGAAGGTTCCTGCAGTGCTACACTGCTGTTCTTTTTGCCCCTGTGTTTGGAGGGCATGGAAATTCCTCGATATCATCAATGGGGACTGGCCAGGCTCCTTCTTCATCATGATTAGACATTTCATCTGCAATCATTGTATTGAAATCCAAAAGAAGATTCCAAGTGTCTTTTGGTACTGATTATTTATTATGTCCATAAATGTAAGAACTGAAATCTTTCATTAAACACTCAGTTCCAGTAGGCAATGACCATTTTTAGATCTACTGCTTTTTGTCCTGGACTCTTTGCAAAATTAAAAGTAAACTAGTCAAAATATTCAATCATCCTGATTCTTTCTTTTTTTTTATTCTTATTTTTATTTTTTTCTTGTTTCAGAACCTTTGTTTGTTTATTCACTCATTTTTTATGGCCGGCTCAGCCCGCCCCCAGGGCAGGGCTGGCGCAGCATATGGTGCCAGGGATTGAACCGCGGTCCCTGAAGCCGCCCAAACTTTCCTAAGCAGGTGCGTTAGACCACTGAGCCATCCCGCCGGGCCCCATCTTGATTCTTTCAATTCTTGTTTTATCTTGGGTATTAGAGCCTTTAGCTTCTTATGTTGTCACATTCTAATTCTGTGATACTGACCATGAGCCCTGGCTTGGAACACTTATGTTGCGTGAGCTCTGATCTTCCATGTAATGATCAAAACCCTAATGCTGGCTGGACCAAGTGCCAGATCATCACAGAGTTGCTATATACTATCGAATCCAATTTTATTTTCATCATGAGGCTCTTTTTATCTGTTGCAACAGCTTCCTGGCATTTTGAGAAGGGCAACCTACAGCAGTACTTTCCCAAGATTGTGTGGAAATTGTGAACTGTCAAACTTTACCCTCCCGCAATGTCTTCAACTTGCACTCTGGTGTCCTCTGGGCTCTCCCCTCCTTCTCAGGCTCTGTAGCAAATGGGCCTTGGTGGTGGAGGCTCTTCTCTTGGGCTGGCCAGCTCTGGCTCATGCACAGAACAAGAGTCCTGGTGCAGTTGGAGTAGGCTGCTGTGGGTTTGGGGAGTTGGTTGGGCTGCAGTGGATAGTGTGGCTTCCCATGAGGTCTTCTTGACTTTTTAGAAAATCTACAATATTTTTATATCCCTACAGCTACAAATTTGAGTGTAATTACCTATTACTTTGTACCACACATGAATATGTCTAAGACTAATTATCATGAAAGAGATAGTATGAGTATGTGCTGGTCATGCCGGAAATATGACAATAAACTTGTTAAAGTCCTTACCATGAAATCTGTGTTTGGAATCTTGAAAGTAACATGATTTAATTTGCTCTTTTCCAGACAGAGACAAAAAATTCTCTAGAAGATTGAAGATGTGTGTAGAAAAGTGAAGAATATTCTGGTGTTACAAGGATTTAACCAAGATGATTTGTTTTAGGTTGAAAGATTCTCAAAGTACAAATTGGTACACTAAATTTTGTTCACATTTCCTGAGTATTCCCTTAGCAAAATGAGGGGGAAAATGTTGAGTGGAAAAATAATTTTCTTAAAGGACACAGAACTTGGGGTGATCTCACAACAATTGTGATGTTTTCATGGCTTGCTCAAAATATATTTCCATTTTAGATAAGCAATATCCTTTCCACCACTAGCCCATTTATATGTGTTAAGTTTGTGTTAAAATTACTGATTGTTTCAAATTCAGGTTTTTATCATAGAAGCCTCACAATGACTTCGTCTTCTTTCAGATTTCTATCTCTCTTTTAATACCTACTGAAAGACAAAAGGAGGAGGATAAAGAGGAAAAGGAGGAGGAGGATGAACCTGGATAATCAGAGCAGTGTGTCTGAATTCATCCTCCTGGGGCTCCCCATTCGGCTGGAAGAACAGGGCATGTACTACGCCCTCTTCCTGGTCATGTACCTGACCACGGTGCTGGGGAACCTGCTCATCATCCTGCTCATCAGGCTGGACTCCCGCCTCCACACCCCCATGTACTTCTTCCTCAGCCACTTGGCTCTCACCGACATCTCCTTCTCATCAGTCACAGCCCCAAAGATGCTCATGAATATGCTGATGCATACTCAATCCATCTCTTATGCTGGGTGCATTACACAGTCATATTTTTTTGCATTGTTTGCTTGTCTTGACAGCTTCCTTCTCACCTCAATGGCCTATGACAGGTATGTGGCCATCTGTCACCCCCTGCACTACACCACCATCATGAGTCAGAGATGCTGCTTCCTGCTAGTAATTGTATCCTGGGCGTTATCCATTGCCAATGGCCTTGTGCAAACCATTCTATTATCTTCCCTTTCTTTTGTTAGAGACATCACTCTCCACCACTACTTCTGTGACCTCTCTACCCTGCTCAAGCTGTCCAGCTCAGATACAACCATCAATGAGATAGTCATCTTTATTCTAGGAACTGTATTCATAACTCTACCATTTATGTGCATTCTCCTGTCTTATGGTCACATTGGAGCCACTGTCCTAAGTGTTCCCTCAATCAAGGGAATCTGCAAAGCCTTGTCCACGTGTGGTTCTCATCTCTGCGTGGTTTCTCTCTACTATGGAGGAATTATTGGAATCTATATTATCCCCTCATCTAATAACACAAATGACAAAGATGTCATTGTGACTGTGTTGTACAGTGTGGTCACACCCTTGTTCAATCCCTTTATTTATAGCCTGAGGAATCAAGATATGAAAGGGTCTCTACGGAATCTACTCAGTAGACTAAAATTTTCTGTGTGAGGTGCGTTGCTTTCATCTCAGTTAAATTTGACACCTGCCATACCCAGAAGTCCTTTCTTGATGAATTACTATTTTTTGTTGCCTCTGGTGATGACTCAAAGTTTCAGCTTTAGTTTTACCATTTTCTTGTAGTTTTATTGTTGACCTTCAATATTAGTGAAAGTTTTCTACGTTCTATTTTGTATATTTATTTTACATAGTTTTCATGCTGTAAATTGTTCATTGTTTATCAAGCAGACGTTGTGCCACAGAGCTATATCTCCAGCCCCTTCAATGTTTATCCAGGCTCAGTTTTACCTTTTTTAATTGAATAATGCAATCTTTTTCTAAAAAAGAAAGCAACTCTTTTATCCTTTTCTCAGAGTAGCAAAAATAACTCTCTAGTAGGTTTATGGCATTAGTCTAATTTGATAATGAGCCTGATATTTATTTTCATTAGTCACTTCACTTGACAAGCTAGTTTTATGTTTATTCTTAGCCCCCCTTGTTACTTAATTTTAGTTGACACATAAGTGCTATAGTATTTTTTGAGTGTCATGTGACTTTCCATATAGAACAAATCACTCTAGTGGAGGATAAGAAATCTATTTCCTCAAACATTTATCACTCCCTTGTTTGAAGTAATTCAGAATCCTTTTCCTGTAAACACGTATAGTCCTTTATCATTATCTGCAGTCACCCTAAGTGCAATAAAACATCAGAAATTCTTTTTTTTCTATAACTTAGAATCCACTAACCAGCATTTCCCAATCACTCCCTCACCTGCTCTCATAAGCAGTTTAATTTCTTATACTTTTCTGGAATATCTTCAGTTATTATAGAGTGAGTGCAAATAGGCACACATTTGTTGTGTTCTCAAAGTGACAATCCCTGTTCACAAAATGAATGAGATGGCTTTGAGGAGAAGACCAGGACAGTGATCTGGAAAGATTAGACTCGTGTTTTACCTGTGAGCAGAAACTTGATTGGAGCCTTACAGGTGCTAGACAGGTCAATTAATTATTATGTACGTCAGTGAATATAGAGATTTTTAACGGTTAACCAGTGATGCAAAGATAATGACTGATCAGTCCTGAAAAGACGCTTCAGTTTCTCTGGGTGTGGGCTAAATAATGACCAGGTAAGAATTAGGAAATACAGGTATCCTCCATTCTAATAGGATTTCAGAAGAGGTAGTGAAACTGTATTTTTGCAAGTGAAAAATGCATACTTCCTTGACCCAGTACGTAAGTGTGTTGTGCTATGTTTCTCTCTCAAGTAGCATAGCATTTTCCTTTAGTCCTTGAGAAAGTGCTTGTTTTTACACAAAGACATTGCACCCCATTGTGATACACTGACTCCTGTAATGGGTATTTCCACACTCATTTTTCCTTCAGCTGAAGCACTTGTTTATACAGAAGGAAGTAAAACTTTAAACGAGAGCTAGTAATTAGTGATCTCCTAGTAATGTTTAGTAGAAGTAAAATTTATATTGGTGTGTGAGGTCAGGTCCTGAGTCCTGTAAGCCACTGGAACAATTAAAAATGTAGCAATACTTTTACTCACTTTATTGGAAATTCACCTTAAGATTCCGAAAATACTGAGAAAGCATGCAAAATAATTTATATAGCATATAAGTTAAATCTATGTGTATGCACATATTGTGCCATAGCTTTAAATGTGTATGTGTTTATATGTGAGATATAAGACCAAATTTTAAATTATACTATTAAAATAAATACTTATTAAAACTTTTCTAGTCCTAAACAAAAACATTGTCAAAAGCTGCTTAAGTATTTTCTATACTGTATCTTTAAATTACCTGGGGCCATGAAAGTTTTTAATATTTTCTTACATTTTACTACTAATTTTAATCCTTTTGCATTGATTCTTTGATCTTTTGGGCTCCAAACCACATATAAATGAAGACGATATTTATTTGATATATTTTGTGCATAATCTCCTATTATTCTTATGAAATCTATCTTTTTGTATTCTCCTTGAAGATTATAACACACAACTCTGGTGTATTTTCCAAGACCATTTTTCTTTTTGTTCTTTATTCCCTGTCTTCCTCTTTTACGCTTCCTTTTCTTTCCCTTACTTTCTTACTTTTCTCTCTTTTTCCTTAAGTTCTCCTCTTTCTCCCAATTCCTTTTTCTTTCTTTTCTTTTCAGCATTTTGTCATAATAAGCAATGTTGCTACAAACATTCCACATAAGTACATCCACTGTGTATGTGGCAGAGATTCTGCAAACTGTATATGCAGAAGAATTACTGGATTGTTATATACATCTACCTTAATTCTCATCTGAGAGAGATGGAAAATCTAATCTAAGGGCTTGCCTTGAGTCTTTTATGTATCTTCTAAAGTGTTGCAATTACCTTAATGGTCATGAAATCCATTAGTTTCTGCTTATCTTGGAAAGTGTGTTTTCTCTGATTTTGTTGGGTAGCTTTGTGGCTCTGGAAGTTATTTTGATTCGTGCCTTTAAGGATATTAGTCCAGGCTCTCCTGGCTTTTAGAGTTTCTTCCAAGAGATCTATTATTTGGATAGATATGCGTCTATGAATTAGTTATTTTTCTCTTCTGATTTTTATCCTCCCTTACTCTCCCTCCCTCTCTAACTCTTCCTTTCTTCTTTCTTCCCTCCCTCCTTCCTTCTGTTATTCTTTCTTTCTTTCCTTCATTCCTTCCTTCCTTCTTTCCTTCCTTCCTTCATTCCACTTGATATTTTTACTATAATATATGTAAAGATATTCTTTTGTGCTTATGTCTGAGTTTCTATATCTTGTACCTGGATATTCATTATGTATGTCAAGATTTGAGAAATTTTCTTCCTTAGTGTTAAAGAACAGGTTTTCTCATTTGTGGGTCACAGGGTTTAAAATTAGGCTTGTAAATCACTTTCTTTGATCTTGTGTATTTTTCATTATATATTATTCATGTTTACTATTGTCTTAATATGAACATTCATTTAATTCATCTTTAAGTTCTGAGATCCTGGCTTCTGCTTGATCAAGATTTCTGGTTATGTTTTCTACTGAATTTTATACTCTGATTAATTGATATTTCAATTTCTAAGATGTTTTTGATTCTCTCAGAGATTCTCATTTTCTTGTTGAAAGCCTGGATAGGATTTCATTCAGTTGTTTATTGCTATTGCCTTTGAGCTTACTAGCATATGTATGTTTCTTTGTATTAACATTTGGGCACATGTATCTATATCTATCTTCCAAAAGTTCTATTCAATAATACTTACAAATAAGTAAACACTCAAACAATCAACAAGTGTCTCTTGTTCACTTAACCCGTTTTTTGGCTTAACTGTTATTTTAAACACTTATTGTAACTAATTAGGTTAGGCGTCATTACATCGTTAGGTAAAGCAACAAAGTTCTTTAAAATGTTAAAATAGTATCCGTTCAACTTCTAAAAATAGACTAAATACAAAGAATGCATATTTTAAACTAGAAACAAAGGCAATTAATTTCAGTATATTCTGTTCTTTATGCTTTGAAAACCGAGTTTTAAAAGTTCAAGTTTATTTATACCTCCAATTGTAAGATGTTTTTTTGAGGGGGGACTGAGGATTGAACTCAGGCCCTTGGGCATGCCAGGCACTCTACTTAGCTATCTCCACAGTTCCCTGTAAGATGTTTTTGTATGCACATTGTAATAGGTTAAATAAAGAACTGTTACCTTAGTGTAGCACACTACATGTTTGCTTGGGACTAGACATGAGTCTATATCTGAGAACAAAATAGGCTGTGAGTTTGAATTCTATCTAATTGCAAAATGTTTATAAAATAAAGATAACATAAGTCTAATGTGTGCAAGTGACCAATAAGTGCTGTCTTTTGAATAATAAATATTGCACCTAGGTATATAACATTTTTAAGCTTGCACAACATGTTTATTGCAGCACAATTTACAATGAATTCATCCTAGGCATCTGTTACCAAATCAATGCTTAAAAAAATATGGTATGTGTGCATAATAAAACTGTATAGCCATGAAAACCCAAGCTATGTCTTTTGCAGGATAATGGACATAACTAGATATTATCACATTAAGTAGTCTAGTATCAAAAGACAGGTATGATATGTTTTCTTTAATGTATGTAAAGTCTAGAAAAAAGAAAATGCAGTAAAATTGGAAGGAAAATCGTTAGAGAAAATGTAGATTAAAAGCATGACAATGGTAAGGTACTGGGAGCTACAAATATGCTCACATAAAGATGTATAAGTGTTGAAACACGCTATTCTATATAACTAATTTGCGACAAGAAAGCAAAAGCTAATGTCATTAAGGAATAAATAATTCACATTTTGGAAAGCATAATTTGAATCTATTTTTAAATTATCCCTATCCCACCATCTTGATCTGCTCAAGAATAACTGACTAAACCAAACTGTTGGGTTCTTGGCATCTTCCAAAGAGAAGTAAATCTTTACACAGTAGGGAAACAGTTAATACATTGCATACTATCATCTTCGAAGTACACAGAGCACAAGAAATAAGCATGAAAATTCTCCAAATGACATTAACTCAAACCTTTTTTTTCAGTGAACTAAGAGACACTAATTGTACTATCTTAACTGTTTTTATATTTTTCCTTTCCTTCATTGCCAGTTTCCTTCACCCTAATTCTTCTAGAACTGTTGTATGTTTTGAGAAAGAAGACCTAATGAATACAGCTTGAGAGGCCTTACTGGGATTAGGCTCTCTCCAAGTGAACCCAGAGCCACAGAAGCATCTCACATTTATTCAGGGCTAAAGGTAGGCTAAAAATGTGCATAATTGCATTGGTGAACACAAATTACTTTCTCAATTGACTTCCCCCATCTGCCTAATACTAAGTTTGTACAATGCTAGATGATAACATCCCAAACAAGGGACCAAAGAACAGGGCACCAGCAGAAGAAGCTGTTGTCTGCAGCCTTGAATTCCAGCTTTCCATGATTTACAAGAGAGACACAACAGTTCTCCTTGGGCTCTGTGTATTGCTCCTTGCTCTCTTGGGACAGTAGGATTGTCTTGTATCTATATTTCTATACAGAGAAGTTTCATCCCATTTCATAGTATCTGTTATACATTTTGGACTTCATTTAGTATTTCAGTTTTTCACACCAGGGAGACAATACAATATTTAAACTTGTGCATCTGATTTATTTCACTTATGAACATGGCTCAAGTTCCATCCACTTACATGCAAAAGTCTTACTTTTATTTTTCGTTATGGCTAAGTAGTAATCTGCAGTATGAAAAGGACTTATCTTTTTATCCATTCCTTGGTTGATGGTGATTTGGGTTGTTTACAAGATTTAACTACTATAAATTGTGCTTCTATAAACATGGGTGAACATGTATTTCTGTGGTATGAGGCTCTCAGTTCTTCTGGGAATATACCCAGAAGGGGAATAGCTGAGTGGAATGGGACTTCTAATCCTAGTTTTTTGAGCAAACTTCACATTGATTTCTATACTGGCTGTGTGGATCTACACTCCCATTGGAAAAGGGTTCCTTTTCCACATAGCCCCTCCAGCATTTGTTATTGGCTGATTTCTGGATGAAAACCATTCATTCTAGAATGAGGTAGAATCTCAGTGTTCTTTTAGTTTGTATCTCTTGAGTGACCTATGGTGTTGAACATATTTCCATATATTTATTTTCTACTTCTATATCTTTATCTAAAAAGTGAGCAATCATCTGAAATACTCACTTTGATTTGGTTCTTTGAATATCGGGAGGGGGTATCTGCACCTATGTTTTCAGCAGGATAGCCACAAAAATAGGTAAATATTGGAATCAACCCTAAATAGTACTATAAAACAATGCTTAACATATTTAGCCATTAGGGAACTGCAAATAGAAACTACACTGAGATTCCATCCTACTTTGTTCCAAACAAAGAATACAGAAAATAATAAAAGCTGACAAGCATATGAGAAGAAGTAAATTTTCTGTGGCTTGTAGGACTATAACTTAAATACAGTCAAAGGGCTACTACACAAGTCAGTAGGGAGGCTCTTCAGAAACTCCTAAATAGCACTCTCACATGACCTGGCTACGTCATTCTTTAGTAATACTCCAAGAGTACTTACAGAGATACCTGATACTCATGTTTATTTATCATATAGTTGCTATGATGCGAAACCAAGAAAGATGCCTATCAACAGCTTCATCAAGAAGATTATATATATGATTAGATGTACATATGTACATATATAAGTATAATTTAATCATTAGGAAAAACAAAATTATATAATTTTCAGGAAAATGAATAGAAGTGAATCTTACCATGTTGAATGAAACAAGCCAGACTCAGAAAGAAATGCACCACATGTTTTCCATAACATATGCAAACTAAGAAGAGAGAACCTGAAAAACATCTACTTATTTTCTACTATATATTATTACATATGAATAAGTAAATAAAGGGGAAAATAGGAAGTAAAAAGGGGGAATAAGAGCAAGAAAAAGATTTATCATTAAGAGATCATGATCATGATATGAATTTATTGATGTTAAAATATATACAGTATGCTGTCTTAAGTGAAGCCACAGGTTACAAAGCACTAAATGTGTAACATTGATAACTTTCTATTTTAAAAAATGTACTCATATATAGAAATATCAAGAAATTTTCTAGAACAGTGGTCACTGAATTTTTAAAATCTCTCTAGGAGTGTGATGCTAAGCACACTATTTTTTAAAGGATGTTTTTGACTTATGCTGTAGTATGAAAAGAACTTATCTTTTTATCCATTCCCTGGTTGGAATAATTTTCCTATCTCCATGCATCCCAGGAGAACAGAAAGTGTCAATGATAGTCTTGTGATTTTGGAAGGAGGAAAGTTCTGTCAACCCTTGACTTCCATGAAAACAAGCAGGTAAATAATAGTATTCTGATCAGGAAAACTGATGATCAACTTGATCTACAAGAAACGTTTCTAAAATGTAAATATTGCCTATGATTTTGACATATAAGGAGCTGTTCCAAGTACAGGTGAATTAATCATTGTCAGAACAAATTAACAACACTTGAAAATCATCGCACACCTCTAGTTCAGTAATGAGCACATGGTACTTATTTTCTACCAGGCATTCATGGAAAGGAACTGGAAATGTAAAGAATGAATTTGGGGTCAATTTCAATGGAAAAGAAACATTGAACATTTATTTTATGATATTGTGAGAGTCTTACATGAGTAGAATGCTGACAATATGGCATTTTGGCAAGAAATTGAATTTTATAGAAAGTATATTTTATTCAAGTCCAAGGGTGATGATGACATACGTGTCCCTTTATCACAGAGTAAGGTTACTAGAGTGCTTTTAGTGTTCTTGAAATAGTGTAGCAATTGAAATAGCAAATGGCTTTGTGTTGTCAAACTTAACCTTTAGCATGACTTATGATGAATACTGAATCATATTTTCCCCCAAATAGTTTCAAAATATAAGGAGTTTTGTTCTTAATAATTACCTTTTATTATCATCACTCCTCCAAGAATAAATTCTCATATGGCTGCTTCAGTGAGTACTTCTTTCCCCAAGAGTCAAATAGAGTAATGCAATTTTATCTGTTTATCTCTAATTTGGACCTTGTGTTTGAGGATTTCCCTCAAGGTCTTCTACATGATATGTAAAAATAGAATTCACACCAATTTCTTAGGAATTGTGAGCGAATATATGTCTATATATCTCTCTTGTTAAAGATGGTACTGAGAAATGACAGCGCTTTTTAAAGTTACAAAGAATGTTGAGTTAGAAGGCACCACCTGTTTCTCTGTATTTTGCTTCTTCTAGTGAGAAAGGGAGGAACCTTCTCATGCCTTGTAGCTGGAGGTATCAGTGCTGATCATCTAAGGGGCCATGCTGGGTCAGGAGTAGGATTTCCATTAAGTATCTTGACTATGATTTGTTTTTTGAGTTTGCATGTTGTATTGTTTCGTGTTTGTATGCTGTGTAGTATGTGCTCGTTAACTCTGGATCGTGCCTATTCTTTCATCATAATACGGTAAAGAACGTGATTAAAGTAATTTATTTTGAACCAAGTGTCAATATTTTGAGATGATATGGAAAATAAAAATTTCTATTTAAAACCACTTCTTTCTATCTGGTTTGCCAATTAGTTTTGAGAAGTGTAAAACATGTCTCCCTTTGCTGCTCTTTCATGCCTGCTTTTTTTTCCCATCTATCCTTTCTTTATTCACAATTTCCAAAGCTTAATTTGTGCTCTCCTTATCTAAATTAAGAGGAATTCATTTGTGTTCCTTTGCATGATGATCAAAAAGAACTAAACAAAGCAAAAAATAAATCGTCATGGCTAAAGTTAAGGTATTGTGTTTTATAGGAATTCAAAATTCAAAACAAATTAAGTAGCTTCCCTTATGTGATATCCACATAAGCAATTCAAGAGCATAATTAAATCCAATTATGTGGTGCATAATGTAGACAACAGTAGATTCCAATATTATACAGATGTTTGCCAAACAAAGGCTCCCTGTAGAATTATATATAAACATATAAACATGGGCCAGCTAGTGCAGACTAATTCCGTGGAACCTTTTTGAAATTGAGAATTTAAAACAAAATATGTCTTTAGGTAGGGACAAAGTTATTCTAAAAATTTTTCACAGTGGTTGCTCTCATATTTCTTCCATCAGATATTCTAGCTAAATCACCAATACAAGAGATTTGCCAGGAAGAAAACTCATTCCAAATGCTGTATAATTAAACATATCACTCTCCCTGAAAGGGCTACCAGCATACTCTGCAAGTATCCCAAACTTTAAGAGTTTTTATAAATTGTTTGTGATGGTCATTCTACTTAATTCTTATCCAAACTTTTCTGATGAAGGTAGCATTATGCTTTATACAAAAATAGAAACCTCAAACTAAGACTTGTAGTAGAATGAACTAGGATGCCCCACAGATAATAAGATGCAATCCACAACATTTGTGGCCCAGCCTAGAAGACAAGCCCAACCCATCATTGGAAAAATGAAATATAATATGGTCCAAAATGTTCTGTACAGTTTTGCCTCAATTCTCAGTGTGAATAGTGAGAACTGAAGTTCTGTTCTGTCCTGGCTGGAGAAATTGACTGTAATTTTCTGCTGTATTTATTGTAGAGAATATCTACATTCTAAAAGGTTCCATGAGTACTAAATTGTTGTAATTTTTGTCCCAGTATTTTGAGGGCATGAAAATTCCATGACATCATCAATGAGAACTGGCCAAGGCTCCTTCTTAATGATAATTAAATATGTCATTTGCAATCATTGCATTGAAGTCTAAAAGAAGATTCCACGCATCTTTTGGTATTGATAACTTTTGATGTTCTAACAGAAATTTAGCCCATAAGTCTAAGAATTGAAATTTTCCACTAAACACTAAGTTTCAGTAGGCAATGGTCATTGCTAGGTCTACTGCCTTTTGACCCAGATTCTTTGAAAAATTATAACTAAACTGGTCAAAAATGTAAATCATCCTTGTTCTTTCAGTTCATGTTGCATCTTTGGTATCTGAACCTTTGGCTTCTTGTCCCGTCACATCTTAATTCTGTCATGCTGTCCATAAACTCTGGCTTGGAAAACTCACTTTGGGTGAGCTGTGATCTTCCATGCAATGATCAAAATCCTAATGCTGGCTGGACCAAGCGCCAAGTAACCACTGAATTGCTGTGTACCATCGATTCCAGTTTTACTTTCATCTTGAGGCTCTTTTTATCTACATGTAGTCATTCTAAGTTGTTCCTGTCCAGCGATACCTTTATGTTCTGCTCCCTGTAGTCCAGGGTTTGGGAAAGCATTATCTGTTGCAACAACTTCCAGGCATCTTGAGAAAGAAAGCTTACAGCAGTATTTTCACTAGATGGTATGAAGGTCCTAAGCTGTCTAACTTTATCCTCCTGCAATGATTTTGACTTGTTCGTGTTGGAGCCCTTCAGGCCTCTTGGCCTCCTTCCTGGCTCTGCAGCAAATTGGCCTCATTGGCAGAGGCTGCTCTTTTTGGCTGGCCAGGTTCTGGCTCTTGAGCACTACAAGGGTCCAGATGCGGCCTGCAGATTCTTCCCTGGGCTTTGGGAGGCAGAGGGGTGGACAGCACAGAAGAGCATGTGGCTCCCTAATAAATCTTTTTGATATTTCCCAGAATCTCACCCCCAATTTTTTTGTATCTCTGTTGCTACAGAGTAGGTTGTAATTATCTATTCCTTCGTACCTCATATGGATGTGTTTAGCACTAAATATCATGATAGAGAAAGGTGACAGTATGAGCGATGTGCCGGACATGCTAGAATATGACGATAAAGGAATTAAAGCCCTTAGCATAAAATCTGTTGGGAATCATAAAAGCAGGTTGATGAGGCAGACATGAAAAGTCCTCTGGATGATTGAAGATGTGGCTAGAAAAATGAAGAATACCCTGGCACTTTAAGGATTTCACCAAGATAATTTGGTTTAGTTTGAAAGATACCTCATGTATTAATTAGAAAGTTACATTTTATTCACACTTCAGTAGGAAAATGAGAGCAAAATGTTGAGTGGAAAAATAATTTTCTTAAAGGAAGTAGAACTTGGTGTGATCTCACAACTACTGTATGTTTTCCTGGCTTGTTCAAAATATATTTCAATTTTAGATAAATAATATCCTTTCCCACCATTAGCTCATTGTTGTGTGCTAAATTTGTGTTAAAATAAAATTACTGATTATTTCCAATCTAGGTTTTTATTACGGAAGACTCACAACGACTTTTTGTTTTTCCAGATTTCTATTTCTCTTTTAATACCTATGAAAAGAGAAAAGAAGAAAAGGAGAAAGATAAAGAGGAAAAGGCAGAAGAGAAGGAAGAGGAGGATGAACCGTGATAATCAGAGCAGGGTGTCTGAATTCATCCTGCTGGGGCTCCCCATTCGGCTGGAAGAGCAGGGCCTGTACTACGCCCTCTTCCTGGTCATGTACCTGACCACGGTGCTGGGGAACCTGCTCATCATCCTGCTCATCAGGCTGGACTCCCGCCTCCACGCCCCCATGTACTTCTTCCTCAGCCACCTGGCTCTCACCGACATCTCCTTCTCATCAGTCACAGCCCCAAAGATGCTCATGAATATGCTGACTCATAGTCAATCTATCTTTTATGCTGGGTGCATTTCTCAGACATATTTTTTCATATTGTTTGGGGATATTGACAGCTTCCTTCTCACCTCAATGACCTATGACAGGTATGTGGCCATCTGTCACCCCCTGCACTACTCCACCATCATGAGTCAGAGACGCTGTTTCCTACTAGTAGTTGTGTCCTGGGGGTTATCTATTTCCAATGCCCTCGTGCATACCATTCTACTCTCCTTCCTCTCTTTTGCTAGGGGCATCACTCTCCACCACTACTTCTGTGACCTCTCTGCACTGCTCAAGCTCTCCAGTTCAGATACCATCCTCAATGAGATAGTAATACTTCTTCTAGGAACTGTGGTCATAACCCTACCATTTATGTGCATTTTGTTGTCTTATTGTCACATTGTAGCCACTGTACTGAAGGTTCCCTCAATTAAAGGAATCTGCAAAGCCTTGTCCACATGTGGTTCTCACCTCTGTGTGGTTTCTCTCTACTATGGAGGAATTATTGGAATCTACTTTATTCCCTCATCTAATAACACTAATGACAAAGATGTCATTGTGACTGTGTTGTACAGTGTGGTCACACCCTTGCTCAATCCCTTTATTTACAGTCTGAGGAATCAGGATATGAAAGGGGCTCTGAGAAAGCTACTCAGTAGAACAATATATTCAGTATAATGGACATTTCTCTCTTGTTAAAGGAGGAGACCTTGTTACTCAGATGTACCCATCCTTTCCTGATGAATTTCTGTTACTTAGTTATTCTTGAAGTGTTGTTGTAGTATTGTATTTTTGGTCCTGGATATAGCTTTTCTGTCTGCATAACTGTTATTTTGACCTTGTCATGAAGAAATACTTTTAAAAACATTCTCGTACATTTTCCGTTGCATGTAGCTTACACCACTTCCCTGTAGTTCAGCTTCCACCACCAACTGCATAGTGCATTCAGAATGAGGGAGTTCCTGAAGCAAGATAGAATGACCCTTTATCCTGAGTCTATAATGAACCATCCTTTTCCCGACACCTTTGAATCCCACTTCAAAGTGGCCCTATTCAGGGTCTGTCAGTTGCAAATAGGCAGCAAGATTTCCTAAAACGGATCAAAAGGAACTTCCTCTTTCATACCCTGATGAACTATTCTGGCCATGGTCAAATCCCAGAGGATTTATTGTGTTCCCCTCAGAAAGTTGCCCTTAACCAGGGTCCTCAGTAGCTCATCATCCAATCTGCTGACCACACAGAAGCACCAGAGTGGAAAAAGGACAATAAATAAATAAATAAATAAATAAATAATAAATAGCAAGAAGGAGCTTGTTTTCATACAGGCTATCAGATGCCATGTGAGACAGCACAGTAATGCAGGCAATAAAATGTATTTCCAGTCAAGGAATATAGGGAAGACAAGTGTTTATTCTACCCAGGGCATGCAAAAAATGGTACAGCATACAAGTTTCCAGAATAGGAGTGATGCCGTTACAGGGGATGGTGGCTCTCAACAGGGTTAATTTAATCCTACCAAAAGAAGCTCTAGTTTAGCCTTTAATCCACCTTAGAAATAAGAAGTACTCAGGCAAAGTCAACTCCACATGATCCTACCCAAGATGCCTTACCTTTTCACTCCTTCCTCATCTTTGTTATGATGTTGTAAACATTAAAGAGATAAGAGGAAAGCAGAAATAATTACAAAGAAGCCCATGGTGTCTTGAGTCAACAACTATGGCATGCTCCCCCCCCCCCTTACCCCATGGTTTCCTTGGCACCAAGAAAGTATTGAAGCAGAGATGAAACAAAGTGGATAGCCTTATTAATAAATCTGCTTTTTTCCTAATCTTTGGTTTGATGTGTAAATAGTCTTGTAGTTTCACCATTGCTATTAGAGACTGATTTTTTTTTTTAATTTTAAAGAGACAAAAATCCACAATAAAGGGGCTAGGGAGATAGCTCCGAGGCACAAGTGCCTGCTGGGCAAGTGCAAGGTCGTGAGTTTGAA